>SDVV010018976.1:0-13632 GCA_016164225.1 Gammarus roeselii | reverse complement strand
ATATTTATTGCCCATTCCATACCTATTATCAAGGAGTGGCACTGATACGTCCTAACATGAAGCGCTGCTTGTAACAATCTCGAATCAAGTATAAACATATGATGGGGTTACAAGGTGGGAACAGTATTCGAAAATGTTTTTGGTGTAATACAGCTTTTCCAAACGCAGCACCAATTGGTTCTATGATCAAAAGTACGAACTCATCTTAAAGAATGACCTTATTAAATATGAGCAGATGGCTCAATCTAAGAGACAGTGGCTCATTATTGCATTCTGAACATCAGCATAAACTCCCCATAAGGAGAGAGGGTCACCATGCGAGTCCATGACCCCAACAACTGCTACAGAATCACACCACTGCGTGCACCTGAACCTAACAATGCTCTTTAAGCAATGTATGGTGCCTGCATTAAGCAATTAGTAAATATGCTGGAGAAGCACGCGTACGCTGCAATTCTTATTCACTTATCACACAGAAGACTGCCATAGCTACCCACTAATGTACACGCCGAATTCGCAAAAGACAACACCAAGTTGGAGGTTCAGTATTTTTTTTTTGTGGTAGTCAGATAAGAGCCGCCACTCGGCCCAGCAGCAGACCTTGGTGGCGCTGGTCCGGCAGCGGAGAAAGTGTGCACCACCTATTGAAGCTGCCAGTCGTACACTTCCTTGCAATTTTTCTGCATGCGCCGCTGCCGTTGCACGCAACTTGCTGTGGAGTTTGTGTACATCTGGGTGCAATTTAGAGATTTCAGGGAATTACTTGCATAAAAATCCTTGGGGAATATCGCAAAATATAATCATCTTGAGAAAACTTATCTGTTTTCTGCAAAACAAAACCCTGCAATTTGTTAATCAATGAAAATAAGATAAATGAAAGCAGAACTAGTTTAAGTACAAATTAAAGCAAACAAACTTATGAATGTCATCGTTGAGGGACCCATGTTTCGTTCCTCCATGGAGACCGAATAGTTATTTAGACCATATGAGCTTGTCTCGGCACGAAGAAGGCTATCTATTAGATGAGTGTTAAATAGCTCGCCTTGCTAGAGGGTACTATCTCGGCACGCACGAAGAAGGCTATCTATTGGATGAGTGTTCAATAGCCTGCCTTGCTAGAGGGTACTTCAATGATCTAATGCGCGTGTAAATTGTGTTCATGCTGTACCAACCCAATCCTGAACAGCGCAATGACATGATGAATAAATATACTCATCATCAATGAAGAGAAGGCTATTCATCAGCATGTGGTAGAAATCGAAGTGTTTACGGGGACTCCCCTCCCCTCTCCTTCACACTTCAAATAAATATTTCGATGACTTCTCCTAAAATAAAACAAAACGTAAAATGTTCGCGACTAATTTCATAATGTTACGTGAGGTGACTTGACATGCGGGAGCACATTGCAGGATTGCCCAGTCAAGATCTGGAGATCTAACGCGACATTGTGTGTATTGGAACCGATTCATTTATGAAACGTTACGTTGCATCAATGATAAATAAATAAACAATCACAGCCTTTGATCGGGTACGGCTAACAACATATAAGAGTACAACATCTCGCAGCTGTATTGAAGACACTCTATCCCGACTGACGCAGGAGGGGTGCAAAGACCCTGGAAATCCACCCCAGCATTCCAATTGAGCTGACGTCATGGTGGCGCGCCTCACTGCAGGCCAATGCGAGGAGGAGGCTCTTCGGTCCACCAGTCACCATGAAAAAGCCTCCTCTCTTGATTGTCTGATCCGTATCCGGGCTATGAGGCGGCAGATTCTATCTTCTTCTTCTTCTTACACGAGATGAACCAGGATAATGAAGGAAAGTCGAAGGAAATAACGTAGCCGAATAGTTGGATTGCATACTCACCTTGCGAAGTTTCTTGCAATTGCCTCAGTCATATTTGTTTTGGTTGATTAAATTCAGAACACTCGGCTATTTGATTCCTTAGGCAAGTAGATTTATAGAATTAGGTTAAAATACATTCAAATTTATGAAACATTTCAAGTTTTATATTATTAAACATTACTGACGGCGAAACTTCAACATAATCACTATAACAAACCTATTGCAACTACCGGGTTGTTATCGCAACAATAAACACAGTCCGTCGTATTAATTGAACTTACGGTGATCCCGCGCTTTGCGCTCTAAACCGTTACCGTTTAGTGAAGGAATGTCGAACAAAGCGGGCTTGTTTATCACGCCTCTTGTGGTGGAAGGTAACGGAAGCCGCCGCTGCACCAACAAAAAATAAAACATTTGACCATCGCCTTGCTTGCTCTGCTGTTGGTTCTGCACGGACGAGTTCGACTACAGCAACAGAGCTGTTATAGGCAAGGTGAACTTATGGGAAGGATGATCAGGGGCCACGAGTATCCTAAAAGGATCAAGTTTAGCACAGTTCGGCGCTGTTTGATGATGGTTGGTCGAATATGCATTTGCATGTCTGTAAACAAATGCATAGGTAATACTGAATTTAAATAAATACTTATATCATTTTGGTTCACTTTTATCAAATAAATTGCTTGTGTTGGTTGTTTTCCAATATCTTTGCAAATTATTTGACGATTATTGATTGGGACTCCTTGCATGTTGTTTTGATTCTATTGCAGTTGATAATTTATAGTTCACAACTTGCTAGAAAACATTGCCAACTTGAGAAATATTTTAAATCGCATTGTTAGTACGTCTCTATAGTAGTGGCGCTTGTTAGTACGTCTCTATAGTAGTGGCGCTTGTTAGGACGTCTCTATAGTAGTGGCCCTTGTTAGTACGTCTCTGTAGTAGAGGCCCTTGTTAGTACGTCTCTATAGTAGTGACCCTTGTTAGGACGTCTCTATAGTAGTGGCCCTTGTTAGTACGTCTCTATAGTAGTGGCCCTTGTTAGTACGTCTCTATAGTAGTGGCCCTTGTTAGTACGTCTCTATAGTAGTGGCCCTTGTTAGTACGTCTCTGTAGTAGAGGCCCATTCTGCGTCATCTTGAGTCCGAAGCGTACTTTTGATTTCGTACTGGGTTATTCACAATTCATATTTCTCATCACGAACGATAAAATTCAGTGCTAAATTTATATAATCAGTTTGATCTTAATTCAAACATAGTATTCGTTTCTTGATTTTTTTCTTCTAGAATATCAAAGTTAACGTTAATGTTTTTGTATATAACCGTTTCGTATGGGACTGTTTAGCCCCCAGTGTTGGAAAAATAATTGAGTATATTCATTAGGTCAATTGGAGAAACAAAATGTGAACATTGCGCTTGATAAGAATTGAAACCACCAGTCGAGCCTTTTGTGCCGTTCATTATCCTGTGCCCCCGCCCCCCTCCTACGAATAAACGTCATTCAGAGCCGTAGGAACACTCGAAAACTTGCGTGTCAGCATTGGTGTTGCCTCCCCATTACACACCGTCATACAGAACGAGAAGAAATATCTAAGCGAGGACGGGTCACCCACAGGACGCTAGTATCGTTCGTTGTGCAGGTCTTTTATACAATCTAGAAGCTTGTCACGCTGGCTGGTAACTGGAAGAAGAGATTGATAAAATTGCCTTACACTTCTTCCTTGAAATCATATTGCACCTTTTGATACAGCGTAATCGAAACCTTTGTTTAGATCATAGTAAGCATATGAACACCCTGGGCTTCATTCAGCCACTGACCGCATTACGCAGCAGACTGTAAACTTGTAAATGCCTTTGTTTAGATTATAGTAAGCATATGAACACCCTGGGCTTCATTCAGTCACTGACAGCATTACGCAGCAGACTGTAAACTTGTAAATGCCTTTGTTTAGATCATAGTAAGCATATGAACACCCTGGGCTTCATTCAGCCACTGACAGCATTACGCAGCAGACTGTAAACTCGTAAATGATTTTAACCATGTTATGAACAATGCGACCAACTCTGTGCAAGAGGGCGTGAACGAAGGATGACTGGTTCCTACGACCGCCCTTCTCCTCCAAAGCGATTTGTCCCACTAACACGTACGGTTTCTCCCACACTGCAATTAATGGACAATTAAAAAAGTGAGCAGAGACGAGGTATATTTGTACGACGTGCAATTTATTCAGAAAAATGAAACATTGATGTGAACGTATTTATTAAATGATGCACACGTTTCCTTTTGTGAAAACTGGTATTCCGATTTAACATTTGGTAGGGGAAATTTCTAACAATAAATTCTGAAACACTCACTAGGTACTTGGTGAAAAGAATTTTATCTAACCTAGAAAGAAGTGGAAAAAACGAAAGCACAAAAGCAGCTTTTTCATTGCTTGCTAACGCCATAAGCAGAGTTTGAACCCATGAAGTACACTAACCTTGGATTGCTGCACCAGCAGCGGCAGGAGTGTTCATCCGCGGTGGTCCGGCGGTGATCAACAGTATGGTGGTGGTCAGCAACTGTGCGGCGGTCGTCTGGCGGTGATCAATAGTCCGGCGTAGATCTGCAACTGGCCGGCGGTGATTCGCAACACCCTGGCAGTGATCCGCAGCAGTTTGGCGGTGCTTCGCAGTAATCTGTCATGTGGATCCGCATTAGTCCGGTAGTGGTTCGAATCAGTCCATCGTTCATTCACAGCAGTCCGGCGTTTATACGCTGCGATTTAGGCAGTCCGGTGTCGTTGGTGTTCAGTGGTGCCGACAACGGTACTCCAGCAGCGGTCATCGCAGAGGAAGTTCAGGACTGTGACATCCGGTGCTCACGGCCCACGGTATCGCTACAACCCTCGTTATGCTTCCCGTGAACTCGACGCGTCCGGAATAATGACGGATAGCAGACACCTACAAGGCGGCTATCATTACTGAGTTCCTGACTGGGCTTGCGGTACGGTTAAGCCCAAGATAATATAACCGGAGGTGCAGGAGCGTATTAATGACAATGGTGTCGGAATAAACAGTCATATACTGCCTGTACATAGGTAGTTAATGATGCACAAAGTCACCTAAATGGGAACAAACAATTTATATTGGTGAACCTTTTTCAGCACACTGTCGAAACACGTACACAACTGCTATATTGTGTAGCCAACCAAAACAAGCTATCCAGAGTAATCCAACGGTCACTTTACAATGATGATTATAAAGTAAAGCCATGTTTGGGGATGCATGAAGTTTGCTCATCAATGCATGTTTTCAACTCGAAATGGAGTCGATGACGCAGCACTAAATTAGCGTCACGCTCGTCTTTTCACGGCTGGTGAAACCCAAAGAACAGCAGAGCCGCCCCTCAGACAGACGATCCGTCAGTCACGGAACTCGAACAACACCCATATCCCCCCACACCCTTCTTGAGGGCGAGGGCTACGGTAAAAAGGATCGTCTGTATCTCATGGCAAGGCCCAAATCAGACGTCGGGAAGTCATTTGAACGCCATTGATGAAATTTCACTCCGAACCCAGTCGGTGATTTTAAAAAATCCTTGAAATTCATAAAAAATTGAAATGGGGTCACCATCGTTGATAAATAGCAAAGCTGTGACCTTCACTTCACGAAAGGTTCACAGCAAGTATTTACTTTCTCCAAGTATTTTAAACAGGCCAAATCTTATTTTATCCGCGTACGAAGTCGCGCTTTTTCACGCGTCAACTGTATCCATGATCACAGAACAGAGCCCAGAGCACTCGTATAGTAATTATTGACTTCCGGAGTGGCGACAAACCTATGACGTGGTGTGCAGCCTAGATTGCTTGGATCCACATATTTGGTAGGAGTACAGCACACCTCGTGGGGGAACCGACCGCTGAGAAAGGTTGGTGGAGGAGGGGAAGCTCCTTGAAGCGAAGAGGGCGGATGCACGGTTGGATGAACAACTCTGAGGCTATTCCGTCGGATTTTAAGCAAGATCGATGAATGGGGTTGATATCCTCAAAATGGCGGTGAAGGTACCACACAAATAAACTAAGTCTAACTTCATTCATTTTCAATCTCATTTGGTTTACAGACTTGCTTAGTGGGAGTTCTTGTCCCTATAAAATTGTGGAGGATCCAACTTTTCTTGAAGCCCTGCTTCAGTTTCTCTATTTTCCGACTAGATGAGAATCACGTCACTTGTCTCAAAGACATCAGTCAACATGTCAGAATAAAAAAAAAACTCTCATGAATTCACGCAATCCAATTAAAAAGCTTAACTGCAATCAACTCTTCAAGTTCTTTTGTTGGCTTGGGTCTGCGCCGCCGCGAGATCTCTGATGCAGAGCAGTCACGTATTCCTTGGTTTCTGAAGGAGTTTTTGCTCTTCATGCGCTAGTAACTCCCTGCTGAGAAATCGGTTCCCTCCCCGCAACTCGGTTCTTACGTTCAACTTGAATTATTATTACTTCTGGCAGAGGTTGCCGCAGATTTTATTAGCAATTAGTCGAGTGATGCGGTTGGCAACAGACGTGACCAAAAAATGCGGCTGTGAACAACAACGATGAATGAAACTGGTTGGGATCGAGACTTTCATGTGAAGTGCAGGGTCAACTCGCTCGAATGAACATGTTGAGCTTGTTACACTTCTATGGTTAATTGTAATGTACGCATTTACAAATCTCAACAATTGCACAGGAAGAACAAATAAATGACGTAGCTTGATCACCGCACAAATCCATATCAATATGCTCACATTGAACCAATCCCACTTGCTTTCCATCTACTGTACAGTCACCCATGAAAACTTTGCGAATCCACTTCTATTTTTTTTTGTCAATTCCTGTCCGTGCATTCTTCTGACAACAAAAGCAATGCCTCGTCTGCTGAAACCACTTGCATAATTCTAAACCTCATCGACCACAGCGTTTCATGCCGTTTCCAGTGCTGACTGAGCTGCTACCATTACACAAGAATATTACAAAAAGTTAATTCTGTAGGGGTCCCATCTCCCCATTGGATATGATGAGAC
This sequence comes from Gammarus roeselii, assembly GCA_016164225.1. Lineage (NCBI taxonomy): Eukaryota > Metazoa > Arthropoda > Malacostraca > Amphipoda > Gammaridae > Gammarus > Gammarus roeselii. The sequence continues at coordinate 6,749 of SDVV010018976.1, read as the reverse complement.
TCCAATGGGGAGAATCATGTATCGGTTTATTATCCACCTGAAAGCTAGGCAGAAGTGACTGAAGTCCATTGTAACCGTGCTCTCTTTGTTCCAGTTCTGGGAGATTATCAGCGACGAGCATGGCCTTACCCCCAACGGCACCCAGCGAGAGGGTGTCCCAAATGACGTCCGTGAGCTGCAGATGGAGCGCATCAACGTCTACTACAGGTGAGTCATGGTTCTTGGGAGACGTAAGACTCAACTACTTCTGGCTTGGAGGTACTGGGCAACGAAAGCAAGACTTCAATGCGATCTTGTTAGGGCCTGTAGAGTGACGAGGTGCTCGTTTGTTTTTATTTAGTGGGTCATGAGGAACGAAAACAGTCAACACGGTATATGGAGATGTAGGTCAAGAATTCGCTTGCTCTGTAGGCCCTGGGCAATGCAAATATAGTCAAATGAGATCGGGATTTGAGTAGGGATTGTAGAGCCCAGGCGATGAAGAAGATCGGAGCTCAGAATTAAGAGCACTTCTGTAATTTAACTGTAACGATGAAAATCCACAGTTTTCGAACAGGATGAGTGTTGCTACTCTACAAATGTCAACGTCTATGCGTGTTGCTACTCTACAAATGTCAACCTCTCTGAGTGTTGCTATTCTACAAATGTCAACGTCTATGAGTGTTGCTACTCTACAAATGTCAACGTCTAGGCGTGTTGCTACTCTACAAATGTCAACGTCTATGAGTGTTGCTACTCTACAAATGTCAACGTCTATGAGTGTTGCTATCCTGCAAATGTCACTGTCTTGAAATGCCTAGCTATCTCCACTGTTTACTTTATGAAATTAGCCTAAATTTACGAGACGAAATGCAGTATCCCTTTTCTTGTGTTAACAATTAGATCTTACGACATCGCTTTGATAATTATCAGCATTTTATTTGCATTACACTGTACGGTTAGTTTAAAATTATTGAACGAATCAATGTCTCGAATCGTAAGAACTAACATGCATAAATATTTTTATCATAGCCTAATAACCGTTCACATTTTACACAGTTGTCATTGGATATGGTTGTTGTCATGATAAAATTAGCAAAACGTTTTTCCACCAGAGCTTGTAACCCGTCTGCTGTTGCCGTGAATTCCGTCAAGAGCACCTATTTTGAAAATCACCTCCGACAAACTAATATCTTCACCACTGTAACACTGAATATTCTCATGAAAGCGCACCGAGACTCCAGATTCCTTTCGGAGCCTTTGTCTATTATGTTATCTGCCTCGCTCACTAGCAACACCCCTTTCTTGTGTCAACTGATCCGGTCTCTTTACCACGACATCCAGCGAGGGCGTGACCGGCAAGTATGTGCCCCGTGCCATCTTGGTCGATCTGGAGCCAGGCACCATGGATTCTGTCAAGGCAGGCCCCATGGGCGAACTCTTCAAGCCCAGTCACTTTGTCTTTGGTATGTCAATAACCACCTCGTCTCAACAATTCTACCTCCTCCTCAGTATTCCTAAGCAGCGAGAGTTTGAGTCTCTGCATTCACAACTCCGACAGATCGCACGGCGCCTTTTTCTCTCTTTCTCAAAACCTGCTTGACCAATTTGCAAAACATGGGACTGCGGTGTAGCGGGAAATTTTTTACGAAGTGTTATCTTGTAACCGTACACAAATAATACTAAATTGTAAATAACGAACTAACCTTTGGCGATGTGTACGGTTCCAGATACAACGTAAAGAATCCCTTCCATGTGCAATTACAAAGCTCTTCAATTCTTTCGCCTAAACTTGCAGCTTGCTAACCCATTCCCACATCCTTCTCTAATATTCTGTCTTTTTTCATCCTTTTCCCGGGACCGCCACATCAGCTCTGCAGTGGCTTCTACATTGCATCTGTGTATATTTCTTGTGTGCAATGCCCTTAATGCTCGTGTGCCTACAATTCTTGACTAACCTTCTCCTTTTACTCTATCAATAGTGAGGGGTGCACGGGCAAGTATGTTCCTCGGGCTGTGTTGGTTGATCTTGAACCTGGCACAATGGACTCGATCAGAGCTGGCCCACTCGGACAACTCTTCAAGCCAGAACACTATGTGTTTGGTACGTGATGCACCACCACCACCGACTAACACCCAAAAAAGTGCTCGCTGCGCACGAATGCACCTGTGGCTATTATTTTTAATTTAACCTTCACTAAACTATCGAGATTTCAGTTTATAAAAACGTTAGCCTATCAGATACGCAACCACTCGTTGGCTTCTTGAATGTATATGTAGATATGAATGTGCCCAGTGAATACAATGAAACTAAAGTGAACTGAAAAATTTACATGTAGTGTCGAGGTTTTCGTTTCACGGACGTTGGAGAGGGAGGTTAATAACAGAGCTGTTCATGTATGTTCCTACAGGTCAGAGTGGAGCCGGCAACAACTGGGCCAAGGGTCACTACACAGAGGGCGCTGAGCTCGTTGATGGAGTTCTTGACGTAGTCAGGAAGGAGGCGGAGAACTGCGACTGCCTGCAAGGCTTCCAACTCACCCACTCCCTTGGCGGAGGCACTGGTTCCGGTCTCGGAACTCTACTAGTTTCTAAAGTCCGCGAAGAATTCCCCGACCGTATCATGAACACCTTCTCCGTTGTACCCTCCCCCAAGGTATTGTCAGCAAACATGTGAAATGGGATTATTAGTATTGAATATTTTAGATATTTAATTTACAGATAAATAATATGTAGCTCTGCATATTTCGAATGCTTGCGCATAATTTAAACACAATTTTCCTTTTCCAGGTATCAGACACGGTCGTCGAACCCTACAACGCCACTTTATCTATCCACCAACTTGTAGAAAACACAGACGAAACCTTCTGCATTGATAACGAGGCTCTTTACGACATCTGTTTCCGAACCCTGAAGCTGATGAACCCAACATACGGCGATCTCAACCATTTGGTCTCCCTGACTATGTCCGGTGTCACCACCTGCCTTAGGTTCCCTGGTCAGTTGAACGCCGATCTTCGTAAACTTGCAGTGAACATGGTGCCCTTCCCCCGTCTCCACTTCTTTATGCCCGGTTTCGCTCCTTTAACCGCCCGTGGTTCCCAGCAATACCGCGCTCTCAGCGTCCCAGAACTCACCCAACAGATGTTCGATGCCAAGAACATGATGGCAGCTTGCGACCCAAGACACGGTCGTTACCTCACCGTGGCCGCTATTTTCCGAGGAAAGATGTCCATGAAGGAAGTCGACGAACAAATGTACAATATTCAGAGCAAGAACTCCCCCTACTTCGTTGAATGGATCCCCAACAACGTCAAGACCGCTGTTTGCGACATTCCTCCTCGTGGAATCAAGATGGCAGCTACCTTCATCGGAAACTCTACCGCCATCCAGGAGCTGTTCAAGCGTATCTCCGAGCAGTTCACCGCTATGTTCAAGCGGAAGGCTTTCTTGCATTGGTACACTGGTGAGGGTATGGATGAGATGGAATTTACCGAGGCCGAGTCCAACATGAACGATTTGGTTTCAGAGTACCAACAGTACCAGGAGGCTACCGCCGAAGAGGATGAGGACATCGGAGAATACGAAGATGAGCATGAACAAGAGAGGGCCTAAATCATTCTATTTCTTACCATATCAAACAACACGATGCACACCATAAGATTTTGTGCTTACTAATATATTTTTAACTGTGAGTACAGTCTTCCTCAAAGGAATCAACTCTTACGAATACCTTTCGTAAAGATTTGTTCCAAATTCATCAAAAAATTGAAGTCATCGATTCCTTCTTCTCACGCACAGCTTCTCGAGCAGTCTTCACTTTTAACGCTTCAACTGTTCCTTTATTCTAATATTTATTGTCTTCTTCCTAATAGGGACGTGAATTCTTGTGATTTCTGCTAGGAAAGTTTAACCTCACTGAGCTAATCATCTCAGGCAGTGTAATGATATGCACGCCATGCTGCACAAATACCAATACCCTGCTCCCCCAAACCAGTCATAAATTAGGAATATAAATATATGAACAATCGTTCGTCCTAGAGTATCCTCCATTATGGATTTTTATACCTTATACATGCTTTAGGTGAATTCGTATCATACCGTCGGAAAATGAAAATACTCGATTCGTTATAGATTGGATAGCCAATTGAGTTTGAATTGATAACGGATTTTCGTGTTGTTTTGGCGCAAGCGCGGAGTCACGCCACTGCACCGCGGGAGCATAAACTTCACAGAAAACACCGAACATCTTTTAATGAATAAAATGGAACAAAATTTTGCTTGGTTTTCGTCCTTTCCTGCCAGTTGTAAATTGTGACCTGTTCGTGGCCCTGGATTTTATATCATGGAGAAGGCATTAAGAGTAGATGTTATCATTATTGCCGACAAAATGCATCGAAGTAGTGCATAAATGCCTACCATCACAAGCGGAACTCGAAAAAAAGCGAGCGATTGAAGTATTCATCAGAGACATTTTTTTCAATAAGCTAAATCGTGAAGCGGTTGTTGAGCCATGATTGCATTTTCCCAGGAACCGATGGTGCCATATTTAGGTGCAAGCACGCACTTAACACACCATAATTAACTGTTGTGATCCACCTCGGCTTTTTTCAAATCTGGGTCGACGATTTGATACAACTCAAAGCTTGTAATACAATCACCGCGGTGGGGGCAAACCCGATCAGTAGCAGACCATTATCAAGTAGGGAGCAAATGATGATCATCGTCGGTTTAGTATACAACGTATTTAACAAGTTTAATCGAATTTACATCCGCACTGGCCAGTTTAAACGAGTCTACGCATTAAAGTAGTAGAAGTAGTAGTTGCTTCCATGTTCCACCGGAGTCTACGCATTAAAGACAGTACTAGGCCATTAGCTTCGGCAAGAAATACAATACACGAACAGTGTTCCAGTAGTTTGCATTGTTTTGCATAGATTACCTATGTGTAGTGCGGAATTTTCAAGTATTGCACCTTTTTTTCGTACACAAACAGCCCCTCGAGGCCCACAATCAAAATCAGTTTTATGCCCAAGTCCCTCTGTTTGATTGTATATCAGTCTCTGAGTCCAGCTGACGACTGTAAGGGTGTGTCGCAAGTTAGACAAAGAGGAGTTTGGCAGGCTGACGTGTTTGCCACGTCATTGAATAGTTTGACAGTGCTGACTAATTTAAAGTAGTCTTTCTGACTATCCTTAGATAATTTAGTTGTATGAAAGACTACATTACGTAAGCCAGTCGTATGACTCAACTCATGAAATACTCTTGTAGACACAGACTTGGTTGCGACCCTCAATATTCGTTTGATCTCGTTTACTCTTCACGAGTAATAACAGTAGCTTCTAGCGTACACTTACTGGCAAAAATACTACAAAATACTTTCCCAGCACGATTATTCGTTGACCAGCGCCAGTCGTTCACTTAATTTGATTTGAGCCTCGTTTCCACCCGAGCCTCAACGTGAGTCATAATAGGCTCCCCCGTAGGGCGCGACCGTCGTTGATTCAGGTGAGTTCGCACGGCCTCGCGTGCGAAAATATTAGTCATGCCAAGATGAAGTCAGTACATAATTTAATTGTGGCATATTCGCGTACTAGCGCGTATGAGAGAGTAAAGAGTTAATGCGTATCTTCGCAGATTGTGTTGTTATTTCTGTGCGTAATGGGGTGGAGAGACCACCTCATTAGCACAGATGTTTGAGGTTTAGACAGCTTCGTATAGTCCGGTGTGTTTTCCGAAAGCGATAAGCTCTTTACGGTAGGTTGGGTCAGTGAGTAGGCTTTGTAGGTTACACGGGGGATCTAGGAACGCTTGTCGGGCTGCCGCGAGTGCGTTGTAATCCATCAGGAAGTGTTTCACGCTGATAGCCACTTGGTGGCAACCATGTTCACTTAATCTTAGCAGTTCTCAAGCTTTGTGGGGGTATTATCGAGTGGTGCTTTTCTCTCCCTCTTTACCTGAAACACGCGAAAATGGAATTGCAAAACCGTAATACAGCCTTCACAGTTTAGTCTTTTGGATACCGGCTTGGTTAGATTTTGTAATCTAATCTAAAAAGTTACAGGGCAGGACACCCAAAATCGCAGGAAGAGATTTCTACCAAAATAAATACTCTGTCATTTAACCAACTATGTCTTTAATACGATCATTGTATTCATATTGCAATTATGATCATAGTAGAAACGTCTGTTCAATGGCGGCAAACTGAACAATAAAATTCTGTGTGCATACTGAATATAACACCAAGCAAGGGAGTAAACAAGAAATGAATTTTTATTAGAAATACCATAAAATTGACAGATGTAGACACAATGGGCAAACCAAACTATAGTGTGCACAGATCTAATTGGACTTGAACAAAATTGTTGATAGGTGAGAAAAGTGGCAAATGAAATTCAATGTCAACAAATGTAAAATTCTGTTCATTGAACATCATAACCTCAAGCACGAATATTCAATGTCCGGAAAAAAAACTTATTCCTGTCAACGAAGAGGGTGATCTAGGTGTCAAAACTGGTAATGACCTAAACATCAACATGCAATTTGATTTGAGCCTCATTTCCACCAGAGCCTCAACGTGAGTCATAATAGGCTCCCCCGTAGGGCTCGATGATCTTTGATTCCAGTGGGCTCGCACGCCTTAGTGTACAAGGAAAAAGCAAACCAACGCTTCTAACGTTAGAAAGTAAGTGAAAATTTTTGCAATGTCAGACGCACGCTGGTGCGCAAAAAAAAAACGCTTACTCGAAACGGACCTCCGCTTCCAATCC
>SDVV010018975.1:0-13632 GCA_016164225.1 Gammarus roeselii | reverse complement strand
ACGGAAGCTTGTCACAGCAACACCTCTACAGCTGAGAATAATGGCATACAAGTCTGGTATGATGCGGAAGCCGGTCACAGCAACACCTCTACAGCTGAGAATAATGGCATACAAGTCTGGTATGGTGACGGAAGCCGGTCACAGCAACACCTCTACAGCTGAGAATAATGGCTTACAAGTCTGTTATGGTGCGGAAGCTGGTCACAGCAACACCTCTACAGCTGAGAACAATGGCATACAAGTCTGGTATGATGCGGAATCCGGTAACAGCAACACCTCTTCAGCTGAGAACAATGGCATACAAGTCTGGTATGGTGACGGAAGCCGGTCACATCAACACCTCTACAGCTGAGAATAATGGCATACAAGTCTGGTATGGTGCGGAAGCCGGTCACAGCAACACCTCTACAGCTGAGAATAATGGCATACAAGTCTGGTTTGGTGCAGGAGCCGGTCTCAGCAACGCCTCTTCAGCTGAGAATAATGGCATACAAGTCTGGTATGGTAACGGAAGCCGGTCAGAGCAACACCTCTTCAGCTGAGAATAATGGCATACAAGTCTGGTATGGTGACGAAAGCCGGTCACAGCAACACCTCTTCAGCTGAGAATAATGACATTCAAGTCTGGTATGGTGACGGAAGCCGGTCACAGCAACACCTCTACAGCTGAGAATAGTCTGGTATGGTGACGGAAGCCGGTCACAGCAACACCTCTTCAGCTGAGAATAATGGCATACAACTCTGGTATGGTGCGGAAGTCAGTCACAGCAACACCTCTACAGCTGAGAATAATGGCATACAAGTCTGGCATGGAGACGGATGCCGGTCACAGCAACACATCTACAGCTGAGAATAATGACATACAAGTCTGTTATGGTGACGGAAGCCGGTCACAGCAACACCTCTACAGCTGAGAAGAATGGCATACAAGTCTGGTATGGTGCGGAAGCCGGTCACAGCAACACCTCTACAGCTGAGAATAATGGCATACAAGTCTGGTATGGTAACGGAAGCCGGTCACAGCAACACCTCTACAACTGAGAATAATGGCTTACAAGTCTGGCATGGTGCGGAAGCCGGTCACAGCAACACCTCTACAGCTGAGAATAATGGCATACAAGTCTGGTATGGTAACGGAAGCCGATCACAGCAACACCTCTACAGCTGAGAATAATGGCATACAACTCTGGTATGGTGCGGAAGCCGGTCACAGCAACACCCCCACAGCTGAGAATAATGGCATACAAGTCTGGTATGGTGCGGAAGCCGGTCACAGCAACACCTCTACAGCTGAGAATAATGACATACAAGTCTGGTATGGTGCGGAAGCCGATCACAGCAACACCCCCACAGCTGAGAGTCTCGAGTACTCCGCTGTCATCAAAGTTTATACTCGAGATTGTCACAAATGTCAGATATTAATTGCTTGTTTCGGCGTTCTCCAATACTGACTGTTGTTGACCAAATGGTCAACAGATTGAAATATCCTCTACGTGACGTCATTGTCGCTGTGATGCATTCCATATTGTTAATAAATCTACTTTGTTGATCTAAACTAACCATTACACGTATTCCAAATTTATTTTGTACGTATATGTATTATGTTAGGGCAGCCATAGAATACCACACCGCTTGTGTGTATTTTCATTCATTCCTCCATGCATGCAGATGCTCGCTACCGTTCCTACACTGTCCCAGTTTTGACAACCACTACATGCTGTGATGATCTCTACCTGGATATCTAATCTGATTTGATGTTCATTTTGTTTCGTAATGCGTAGCTTAGATCTGTGTACATTTATGCATAGATTTCAGATGAAAAAATAATACCATACTGTTCATCTTACCTTTTACCTTTGCAGCCTCCTCCAGCAGGCCCACAGCAAGTGGGGAGCAGCAGTTTTTGCATAGATATTTCTTTGGTTGCGACCTGTGCCTGGAATATTGTGCATTTATGTTCGATCATCTATGGAAGTAAGATGCACGTAACCGTCCATACTGGGACCCATTTTCTCAGTTACTCGTTGTAATGAGCCCAATAAGGCTACTCAATCTGATTCGATGGTCTTTTCTCATCATACGTATTTTTGATTTGCGTATATTTATGTATAGATTTAGGATGCAAAAATATAGAATACCATACCTTTTGTGTATGAGTAAAGATATTTTATTTTCCGTATTTTTATTTATTTAACCATGCTTGAAAACTTCCATTACGTCGAAGGTTTATTCTTATCAGCCTGCTCAAAATCGAGTTATTCATCACAAATGCTATTTGCAGTACGGCCATGCAACATGAGTAGTTTTCTTCTCAAGCTATAGGCACATCTGCGCAAACGTCCTGGGACCAGTGATGAACAAGTGTAGCTGTGTCGTGCAGGCTGCAGGTGTTACGAGCTCTCAACACCTGTTCAACAGCTGTTGTTCATGTACACAAATGTATTGCTGATCGCCTATACCCAGATAATATGCAAGGGGGTTATCGCCACCATATCTTCGCCCGAAGGCTGGCTGATGATTGGACACCTTGAAATTTTTAACTGTGGGTTTTTGGTCACTCAATCATTTCGAGGTCAGTCGGAATTATATTTTCCACTCGTTCATTAGTTAACGATATTTTAGATCAATTCGTCGGTGAGTTCGTCCACGTGGTCCATAGAAGCCGTGTGGCCTTGAATACAGTTATCCTGCCAGATGACGCTGAGGCTGTGACGCTGAGGCTGTGACGCTGAGGCTGTGACGCTGAGGCTGTGACGCTGAGGCTGTGACGCTGAGGCTGTGACGCTGAGGCTGTGACGCTGAGGCTGTGACGCTGAGGCTGTGACGCTGAGGCTGTGACGGGAATGAGGGTTAAATTGAGATGTAACTGAAGGAATTCTGGTATTTATTTACTCATGTTCGAGTCATAGATGAATAGGCAATGATTTCCGTATTGGTGATACGCAAACTTTTACAGTGGCGTTTTTATGGTTTGACCCCATGACCTCTGTGCGCCGTGAGGTAGACCATGTCGCCAACAGTCAGAGTTGAGTCGATTGTCGCGGACTCCAAAATATGTTGGGTTGTCCATTACATCTTTTTGTTGGGCTGGTGACCTGGCGAGTAGCCACACTGGAGTATAGCCTCGGTGTCTGTTCCATGCTCATATTATCATCTTGGTGTTCTTTACGAGAGTTTTCAAGGGAGTAGAGTGAGTTAACTTTATTCTGAAAGGTAGTTTTGGTGGTCAGAAGTTTCAATTATACGGAGAAGTAGCCGAGAACAGAAACTCCTGAATATGTACGGATGGGTAAAAAACTATGCTATTTAGACCTTCCCTATTTGCATTCATGCATCTATACTGTTAATGATAGCGCGTACGTTTCTCTGTCGACTGTCATACTTTTCCTATATTGCTGGCTGTACCACGAATGCAAAGCAATAGGCTATCGTGAATTTAATTTTTCAGTACGACAATGAACGAACGGACGTATCACGAGTACGCCAAAGACCAGACTAGAGCAGCTTCTTAACAATTGCAACTGGTTAAATTAAACGTATTCACTAAGCCGAATGAAAATAGGTTCGTTGACGGAGGACGTGAGCAAAGGACAGAAGCGATGGGACGAGAGATGAAAGGAAAAGACGGAGACGAGATGTAATGATGAAATTATTTATCTATTATGCAAAAATGTTTGAGGATGCCTTCTTCTTCCGAAAGGGGTACAGTATCGAAAGTTAGTCTATAACCGAAAATACAAACTAGACTTTTCCTGTGTAGAATTCAACTCAATATGGAACTTTTCCTTCTTTTTAAGTGGTCAGCCCTTCTTTATGGATACTATCAATTAAATTTCCGATGAGTTCAAATGTCGAGCGGGAAATAATAATCAAGGATTTTTCTCAAACTTTAATTATGAACGAATTTTCTTTCGCTACTGTACCTATGTAGTTTTGGAAATTCGCTCCGCTGCAAGAACGATCCGCGTTTACTACACGTAACGTAACGTATACAAAGATCCCATCTATCACCTACTTTGCCATACCTGTCATCAACACAACTGCCTGAGAAGCGTCGCTATAAGTGTAAAATTACTGGTTGTCCGCTTCACTAAGCGACGCGACTCGTGTCGGGCTACGACCTGGCCGACAGGAATTCCAATCCTTGGAAAAACTTCTTTCGTCTGCTCGTTTTTGCCTTCCACCGCGAGTGAGCGGGAATGGCGGGAATAGCTTCTGTAAAGAACGATCGTTCGTTAACGAGAGGGCACTAACGGTACGTGGCAATCATTCGTTAACGCGAGGGTACTAATCGATACATGGCAATCGTTCGTTAACTCAAGGGTACTAAACGGTACGTAGCAATCGTTCGTTAACGAGAGGGGACGAAGCGATACGTGGCTTGCTCAGTTTCAGGTACTAGTTTGCACCACTTGGGAACACACTAGGAACTCCGAGCAAAACATTAGGAACGGGTTTATCGTCTAACCACCTCCGGACGAATACATATTCCAGTCGTCAGTTTTAGCTGCAAGCTGAAGCGGAATTGTTACCCTAAGCAGCAAATTGCCCCTGCAATGCCAATCGACAAAGTGAAGCGCTTATTACGCATTCAAGAGTTAGCTGCTACGTCAGGCACTGAAGAGGTAGCTACGTCAGGCACTCAAGAGGTAGCTACGTCAGGCACTCAAGAGGTAGCTACGTGACTCAGGCAATCAAGAGGTAGTTACGTCAGTCACTCAAGAGGTAGCTACGTCAGGCACTCAAGAGGTAGCTACGTCTGGCATTCAAGAGGTGGCTGCTACGTCAGGCACTCAAGAGGTAGCTACGTCAGGCACTCAAGAGGTAGCTACGTCTGGCACTCAAGAGGTGGCTGCTACGTCAGGCACTCAAGAGGTAGCTATGTCATGCACTCAAGAGGTGGCTGCTACGCCAGGCCGGTCAGAGCAGTCATCAAGGCCAAATATCCTTTGATGATTGCGAAACACAACTTGGATCATTTCGTTTTGACTGACGGTACCTTAGCACCTGGGCGAGTTTAGCACCTGGGCTTCACGCTTAGGACCTTATTGCGAGTTTAGCACCTGTGCTTCACGCTTAGAACCTTATTGCGAGTTTAGCCCCTGGGCTTCCCGCTTAAGACCTTATTGCGGGTTTAGCACCTGGGCTTCACGCTTAGGACCTTATTGCGAGTTTAGCCCCTGGGCTTCCCGCTTAAGACCTTATTGCGAGTTTAGCACCTGGGCTTGACGCTTAGGACCTTATTGCGAGTTTAGCGCCTGGGCTTCACGCTTAGGACCTTATTGCGAGTTTAGCACCTGGGCTTCACGCTTAAGACCTTATTGCGAATTTAGCACCTGGGCTTCACGCTTAGGACCTTATTGCGAGTTTAGCACCTGTGCTTCACGCTTAGAACCTTATTGCGAGTTTAGCACCTGTGCTTCACGCTTAGAACCTTATTGCGAGTTTAGCACCTGGGCTTCACGCTTAGTACCTTATTGCGAGTTTAGCACCTGGGCTTCACGCTTAGGACCTTATTGCGAGTTTAGCGCCTAGGCTTCAAGCTTAGGTGACCTTATTGCGAATTTAGCACCTGGGCTTCACGCTTAGGACCTTATTGCGAGTTTAGCACCTGTGCTTCACGCTTAGAACCTTATTGCGAGTTTAGCACCTGGGCTTCACGCTTAGTACCTTATTGCGCGTTTAGCACCTGGGCTTCACGCTTAGTACATTATTGCGAGTTTGGCACCTGGGCTTCACGCTTAGGACCGTATTGCGAGTTTAGCACCTGGGCTTCACGCTTAGGACCTTATTGTGAGTTTAGCACCTAGGCTTCACGCTTAGGTGACCTTATTGCGAGTTAAGCACCTACGCTTCACGCTTAGGTGACCTTATTGCGAGTTTAGCACCTGGGCTTCACGCTTAGGACCTTATTGTGAGTTTAGCACCTAGGCTTCACGCTTAGGTGACCTTATTGCGAGTTAAGCACCTACGCTTCACGCTTAGGTGACCTTATTGCGAGTTTAGCACCTGGGCTTCACGCTTAGGACCTTATTGTGAGTTTAGCACCTAGGCTTCACGCTTAGGTGACCTTATTGCGAGTTAAGCACCTACGCTTCACGCTTAGGTGACCTTATTGCGAGTTTAGCACCTGGGCTTCACGCTTAGGACCTTATTGTGAGTTTAGCACCTAGGCTTCACGCTTAGGTGACCTTATTGCGAGTTAAGCACCTACGCTTCACGCTTAGGTGTCCTTATTGCGAGTTGAGCACCTAGGCGTCGCACTTAGGGTGATCTTAGTGCGAGTTTAGCACCTAGGCTCCACGTTTAAGTAACCTTATTGCGAGTTCATGGAAAATCCGGCCCAGGTGATGAACGTTGCGCGAAAAAAATTGTTTCCGATTTAAAATTGACAAAATTAAAAATAATTGACAGATTTTTGCTTCCCGTTTTTCCCAGCAAAAACTTGTTTCTCATGATTCATTAAGAACGTTTTTTCCAGTGATAACATCCAAAAAAGAATTCAGATATAAAGTTAACTTCCACGTGAGAAGGGTAAAGATTATTTCTTCGTTATTGACCAACCACCAGCAAATTATCTCGCTACTTTAACTTCAATCTCTCGGAGTAGCTGCACCTAAACACCTAAACAACGGCTATACGAGCCTCTCGTATCGCGCGCAACAACAAAGGAACATTCATTATAATGCACGACCCAGAGCAGTCCATTGCTTGCTAACACCATTGCACGCAATGGCCAGCTAAACAATAAAGGTGGATTATCACCGGGCAAGCTGCGGCACGGTCGGCCGCGGATACCTGTTTTTTTATTGGTCGCTACAAGAAAGGTCATCTGACGCATGCCTGCAATGCCAGCAAGTTGTTGGCGAGGAGGGCTCACCCAATAGCGCACTCTCGGTGCGTTGTAGGGCTCGCATTCCGCGCATAACGCCGAGAGATGAGCCTCCTCAATATAATCTAACAATGCCGAGAGATGAGCCTCCTTAATATAGTCTAACAATGCCGAGAGATGAGCCTCCCCAATATAATCTAACAATGCCGAGAGATGAGCTTCCTTAATATAGTCTAACAATGCCGAGAGATGAGTCTCCTTAATATAGTCTAACAATGCCGAGAGATGAGCCTCCTTAATATAGTCTAACAATGCCAAGAGATGAGCCTCCTTAATATAGTCTAACAATGCCGAGAGATGAGCCTCCTTAATATAGTCTAACACTGCCGAGAGATGAGCCTCCTTAATATAGTCTAACAATGCCGAGAGATGAGCCTCCTTAATATAGTCTAACAAGCCGAGAGATGAGCCTCCTTAATATAGTCTAACAATGCCGAGAGATGAGCCTCCTTAATATAGTCTAACAACGCCGAGAGATGAGCCTCCTCAATATAATCTAACAATGCCGAGAGATGGGCCTCCTTAATATAGTCTAACAATGCCGAGAGATGAGCCTCCTTAATATAGTCTAACAATGCCGAGAGATGAGCCTCCTTAATATAGTCTAACAATGCCGAGAGATGAGCCTCCTTAATATAGTCTAACAACGCCGAGAGATGAGCCTCCTTAATATAATCTAACAATGCCGAGAGATGAGCCTCCTTCATCTAATCTAACAATGCCGAGAGATGAGCCTCCTTCATCTAATCTAACAATGTCGAGAGTTGAGCCTCCTTCATCTAATCTAACAATGCCGAGAGATGATCCTCGTTCAACTAATCTAACAATGCCGAGAGGTGAACCTCCTTTATCTAATCGAACAATGCTGTGCTGAACCATATTGATAATATGGTTCAGCACCCGCAGTTTTCATATTCCTGTCATGGAGGTGATGATACCCCTTCACAACGAGGGGAACAATCTTGATACATGGATAACATTTCCAAATGTTCGACCTTGGCGGGAAAATGTGATATTGCCGTACGAAGCTCATATAGGTACGGTGAGTAACAATATGAGTGACTGACTCGTAGGTACAGTGAGTAATGATACGAGTGACTGACTCCTAGGTACAGTGAGTAATGATACGAGTGACTGACTCGTAGGTACGGTGAGTAACGAAATGAATAACTGACCCGTAGGTACGGTGAGTAACGATACGAGTGATTGACTCGAAAGTACGGTGAGTAACGATATGAATGACTGACTCGTAGGCACGGTGAGTAATGATACGAGTGACAGTCGTAGGTACGGTGAGTAACGATTTGAGTGACTGACTCGTAGGTACGGTGAGTAACGATACGAGTGACACTCGTAGGCACGGTGAGTAACGATATGAGTGACTGACTCGTAGGTACGGTGAGTAACGATGTGAGTGACTGACTAGTAGGTACGGTGAGTAACGATGTGAGTGACTGACTCGTAGGCACGGTGAGTAACGATATGAGTGACTGACTCGTAGGCACGGTGAGTAACGATATGAGTCACTGACTCGTAGGTACGGTGAGTAACGATGTGAGTGATTGACTCGTCGACAAAAATAACCTAGTGTACGAGGACAAAATGTTTGTGCGATTTTTTTTGGTAGATTCATATTTTATTTTCACGACAATAGTTTTTTCTATTATTGTTCTAATTATTAGATTGCACCACTGCTGTTGAAGTCCGAACAACATTGCTTCTATAAGGGTTTGCAGTTATTGATAATAATTTTTGTGCTAATTTTTTTTTGTGGTTAGAGTTACTGCAATAAATGATTTTGTTTATGATTTTCTACTCTGTGAGAAAACAGTTAACTGTATCAAGAAAACCAGTATCATGTCGTCTCGTTGTCAGACCACGCAATTGGAATACCAGTGCCATGTCGTCTCGTTGTCAGACCACGCAATTGGAATACCAGTGCCATGTCGTCTCGTTGTCAGGCCACACAATTATCTTATGTTTCGTTGACTGTGCCAAGTCGTAGTCGCTAGCATGAACATCATGAACATCGCAAGGATGAACATCGTAAGCAGGAACATCATTAACATCGTAAGCATGAACATCGTCCTGGTCTTCTACTCCCACCAGATTGGGATGCTGAATCGTGTATGCAATTTCATAGATCATATATGAAATAAATATTTCGAACAGATGGGACCAGCAAGTTGTGGACAAGTTTGTATTAACAGCCAAGAGTTATCAATGTTGACTTGGGAAGTGTCATTTCTGACGAATTGATGTTGTTTGAGAGGTGTGCCTAATGATGAGTGTCCCTGCTCTAACGGGAGACATCGTTTCACGCAGTGCTGTTGATGTATCAACACAGTGACCAGTGTATTATACGCCAGCAGGGCAGTAAATGTATCAACACAATAATCAGTGTTATACGTCAGCAGTGCTGTTATTGTATCAAAACAATGATCAGTGAGTTATACGTCAGCAGTGCTGTTAGATGTATCAACACAATGATTGTGTTATACGTCAGCAGTGCTGTTAAATGTATCCACTCAGTGATCACTGTTTTATACGTCAGCAGTACTGTTAAATGTATCAACACAATGATCGGTGCTATACGTCAGCAGGGCTGTTAATGTATCAACACAATGATCAGTGTGTTATACGTCTGCAGTGCTGTTAACTGTATCTACACAATAATCAGTGCTATACGTCAGCAGTGCTGTTAAATGTATCAACATAATTATTGTATTATACGTCAGCAGTGCTGTTGAATGTATCAACACAATGTTGGGGTGGATGGATGATTATTCATTTTATAGATCAATATCACTTTATTCCAGTATTTTATTATTTCCTCTTTCTTGGACTCTACTATTTTTCTATGCCCTTTTTTCATGATGATAAATTTTGCATTGGTTATTATTATATATATATATATATATATATATATCGAGATTGGTTGAGACAAGGTGACCCAGGGAATGGGGTACACGTGGGACCCGCCGGACTCAGGGTAGCCGGGAACCCGGGGGCCTTGGAAGACAAGGAGGATTTTGGAGGGCCCACTTGGACCCTTCTTGGACCCTATGGGACACCCTTGGGACCCTTGGGGACCCTCTTGAAAAACTGTGGGATCCTCTTGAGGCCCCTCTGAATCCTGGAACCTCTGTTCCCCCCTCCCAATGCTGTAAAACTCGTACACAGAGGAATGTATAAATGTGTCGTGCTTGAGTAGAGAAATTAGTTATTACAGTCCGCAGCATTGCTGATGCAGAGGGAGAGAGCCGCGTCGAGGCTGGTCGAGGTGCGTTGAAATCAGTCAAAACATGTTGAGGCAAGTCGAATTGGGTGCGACGAGCCGAGACTGGTCGAAATGATTCTAAGCAAACCGAGATGAGCTGAGACGAGGGAATTCGAGGGACCCGGGGAGCTCTGGGTTACCCTCCGGGGCTTATCGTGCTCTTTTGGGACCCAAGGGACCTCTGCCCCCCTCCCTCACCGCTCCCATCCTAAAATGCTTGAGTAGAAAAATTAGTTCGTACAGTCGCCAGGATTACCGGCGCAGAGGGGGAGAGCCGCGTCTAGGCTGGTCGAGGTGCGTCGAGATCAGTCGAAACATGTCGAGACAAGTCGAGTTGGGCGCGACGAGTCCAGACTGGCCAAAATGAGTCGAGACAAGCCCAGATGAGCTGAATCGAGGGGACTCGAGGGACCAGGGGAGCTCGGGGACCCTGGAGACTTGGGTTTCCCTCCGGGACCTATCGGGCTCCTATGAGACCCAAGAGACTTCTGCCCCGCCCTCTCCCATCCTATCCCGCTAAACAGTAAGTATGAGGTCAAAAATCTGAGCAGTTTTTCAGCCCTTGATGAACCTGCCCTTTCTCTCTTCTTCACGATCCACAATTTAATGAAGTTATGCTAGTGTACTTGCGCGAGAGTTCTGTTTGTAATTTTTCGTGTAAGTGTTTTTTTCAACCCGTGCTCGCTCGCGCGTGCGCGGACCGTATGTAATTTCTATTGATGGCATTTACCGCGTAACTATAAACCTTGTGGTGCGTTGCGGTTGAAGTTCATCTGATCTGTGAAGCAGACCTTTTACCAATTTCGACGATACTATCTGTGCGCACCGACGTACGTACATATTACTCCTGAGGTTCTGAGAGGTTGGAGGCGGTGATTCGTTTTGTCTGAGTCTGTATCATACCTTAATAAAAAAATTACCAAAAATAAACTAGACTGCGCAGCTGTGAACGTTTTGTTGCGTTGCTGTCGCAGCTGACATTGTCTGCGTAGCCGTGGATCTTGTACCAATTTCGACGATACTATATGTGCGCACTGGCGGGTGCACATATTACTCACGAGGTTCTGAGGGGCTGGAGGCGGGAATTCATTTCGTTTCGTTTGAGTCTTTATCTTACCTGAGTAAATAAAATGTACTAAAATAACTAGACCGCGTAGCTGTAAACATTGTGTAGCCGTAAACCTTGTACTTATCGCGACGATGCTATCTGTGCGCACTGGCGTGCATGCATATTACTCTTGAAGTTCTAAATGATTGAAAGCGGAAATCCGTTCCATCTAAACTTTTTTCTTTTGCGCACCAGTGTGCGTCTGACACGACTGGAAATTTCTAAATGATGTAACTTCGACAACGTTGTTTTTCTCGCATGCCGAGGCGTGCGAGCCCACTGAAATCCATGATCGTCGAGCCCTACGGGGTAGCCTGGTATGACTCACGTTGAGGCTCCAGTGGATATGAGGCTTAAATCAAATCATATATATCAGAATTAACACAATGATCAGTGTTATAAGTCAGCAGTTGAGCAATTGTATCAACACAATGATGAGTGTTATACATCGACAGTGATGTTAATGTTTCAACACAATGATGAGTGTTATAAGTCAGCAGTGATGTTGATGTATCAACACTATGGCCAGTGTTATGAGTCAGCAGTTGAACATTTGTATCAACGCAATGATCAGTGTTATAAGTCAGCAGTTGAGCATTTGCATCAACACAAAGGGCTTCATCAACACGGAGGGCTTCATTTGTCGGCTCAAAGGGCTTCAAACTCTGATTCCATGAAAGGGTCTGTCTCTGTGTCTGTTCGTGCGATGTACGCACGGACCAAAACCGGGACTCGTACAGCATTTAAGGTATCATGACATGCAATGCAACTGAATACATCACTTGGGATCATTTTGTGCAGTACAGCAATCAAATGCGGACTGTTTGGGGAAATTAAACTTCTTTACACTTTGAAGAATAAAGTAAAAGAAATTGAGACTAAGGCTGTCCTGCAGGTTTGAAGCCATCATAACCTGCTGTACTTGTTCTTCGTTACATACCGTGGGTAGGAATAGAACTTGCTATCTTGTGCATTCAGATGTCAACATTAACAAAGGACAACATTGTTAAGTTGAAACATATTTTTAAACTACGTCTTTGTGGATTCAGTTTCCTGCTTCACTTTTATTAAACTCATTGTCAGTGTATTGTTTTTCGTATATCAAATCGTACTCACTTACGATGAAGGTAAGGCTCATAACTTGGAGAAAAAAAATGTTCAATACACTTGAATTGAACCCCTCAGTGATAGAGAAGAAAAAATATGGTGTTCCGTGACAAAAAAATGTATTACCGAAAATCATGTACACTTGTTTGCCTCGTTCAATCGTATTTTGTGTTGAAACATTAGTAGGAATGCATGGGTTACAAAGCAACACGTGTTTGGGTAAGAAAAAAAATTAGGTGACCTTTTTTTCATAGTTTCTTTGGTAATTGAACATTTGGTTCTGTTTCTGCCTTCAAAGAACGGGTCAGCATATTGGTCAGTGCATTGGTTGAGTGCAAAGCTGAGTCCTACTTTTGTAAGGATAAGATCTCAAGATACTATCTGTAGCTCTTCTGAACTTGTAACGCGTCTCATTATCTGTGCCCCTCCACGCCTCTTAAGCTCTTCTCCCGGTATCTCTGGCGACACTCGTGAGAGCATCATCCACTCATGTTGGCTCGTGTTGTCCCACCTCTTATTGTGTCCCTGCGCTGTCATTTGCTCCCATGTAACCTCTCCTTGTCACCACCTTGTCGACCTCTCTTCTATACTGCACACAAGCTTCTGCCACTGCATTTTTTTGTTCAACCAGAACACAAACTGGCGACACGCCTTGCATATTGGCAGAGAAACACACCCTCCATATTGGGACGGCGACACGCACTGCATATTGGCTAAGAAACACACTCCATATTGGGTCGTCTATCAAGCGCAGACTGCGCCTTAACGACTTATTCATGTGGCGTCAATTCTTGTGTTGTCAATTCACGTGGCTGAGGCTGTTCGTGAAGTAATGAAGGATAAAGGATACAATAGCAATTCCAATACCTGCAGTCAACTGTTTCGATGGGTTGAGAACATGTAGAAATAGATTACAGATGTCGCTGTCAACTCTGCTTTCCGGCTTATAGATATTAACAACCATTGGGCCTTCGCTATTGGGTCTTGTGTTCTATATGCGATAGTAACCTGTGAAGTTGCTCTTTCATTGGCGACTGCCTTTGGAATAGTGACCTGAATCTTTGGTGCGTATTGTCTCGCCCACAGTAAAGCCAGGGCAACGAACAAGCTATCGCTTCGTTAACGCCAGTATCCGTTAGCAGCAGCTACACATTGTGACAGACGTTCACGTTTGAGTGTCTTTATATTGGCCTTTCCGTCTCGATATTGGGCCCTCCATTCTCCCATTCCTCTGTCACTACCCCC
>SDVV010018974.1:0-13632 GCA_016164225.1 Gammarus roeselii | reverse complement strand
GGTTTCTCAGGGCGGACCTTATTAAATACTGGAGGATCATCTGCAGGTTGGATGGTGGCGTCGACTTTGGGGGTATTTTTCGGAGAGCTCCTGATGCAAGAACTCGGGGCCATCCCTATAAGCTTTTGATGCCGGCTTGTAATACGGACATCAAGAAGAGGTTCTTTGGAGCACGATGTGTTCAGTTGTGGAACAGCCTCCCGAGTTCTGTGGTGGAGTCACATTATCTGGCTGCATTCAAGAGGTCGCTTGCGGAGTTTTTGGATGATACTCTGTTTGAGTTTGTTTAGTTTGGGGTTCTTCTGCAGCGTGTTGGCGTCCTGGCTTTGGATTTGTCTGCTTTTTGCTGTGGCGCTGGAGTGGTGGGTTGTGGTGCGTGTGTGGGTGTGTGTTTGTGCCTGTCCTGATGTGTTGCTTCTTTGTTTTACAGTGTGCTGTTCTGGAATTTTATTTTTTATTTATTTTGTTATTGTTTTTGTCATGCATGCAGATGGTTCATGTGATAGCCGATAGTGCGCACTAATTCCAGTTCCTATACCTGTGTTAGCGTTGCTGTTCTCAACAGCATACTGGCGCGCATGGCTGTGCTGGCCTCCCCCGGCTCTGCTGCTCCCCACTTGATGTGGTCCTGCTGGAGGGGGCTGCAAAGGTAAGAGACCAACTGAAATTCTATCGTTGTGCAACTATTGTGGTCCGTGGAGACATGCGGTCCTTTGGGAAATATGGTCTGCATCAGCCAATCACAGCGCATGTGACATGCCTAGTAAAGAAACATGATTGTGGCACCCACATCAGGTTTTCTGTATAAAAAAACTGCTGAAAATAGATGACCAAATGTTACAGCTGGCGCATATTATTGAATGAACACAGTTCATTGTTTACTGTAACGCTCTGCTGATAATACTGTGTTTAAAAGCAAACTACTGGGGGCCCTGGTTGTTGTGCAATGTAGCTGTTTTTTGATTGGCTAATTTCAGATTTATTTCCAGACAATAGAATACAGGCCCACAGGCTGCAACAGTATTCAAAGTGCACACACTGTTGCACAAAGACACAGTATAACTTCTCTCTAGCTACGCAGAGTCACTACTGAACCAGCACTGTGACCAGTAGCTACAGCTGCTACCCTGCAATTCCTGCGATGCCTGTGAAATGCCGTCATTACATATTTTAATCACTTTGTCTCATTTTGGTGAGAAGGATTTCTGGATTTAGAGGCAATACTTCAAAATTGTAATCGCAGTTATTAGTCTTCCATTTGATTACAGAACTTCAGGCAGCAGATGGAGAGTGAAATGGTGTAAAGTGACTATTATTTGTGCATGCATTTGAAGAAGTCATCTAAATTCTCACCAGCAACATAGTAAATTTGTAAACAAATACTTTCTGCTATTTTGTTTTGTGTTTTTCTATTTGCCAGACAGAAAATTTGGTAATTTGAAGGGAGGGAATTTTTGCCAGAACAGTTATTTGATAAGTTTATGGTATTTATTTATTGCCAATACCTCAATTTAACATATTCAACTAGAAATTCTTTGCCATGAAATTGGTAATAAAGGCCATACTATGAAACGTGGTGAGTCAGGTGAAGACCCATAGAAGGGCCCTGATTAACTTGGGCAATAGCTAATAAGAATTGGTTAAGTCAGACTGGATGTGTCTAATGCGGATCAGAATGACTTCAAATTGTGATCATTGCGGAGTTCTGGAAAATTCATTGACCTTGGAGTTGCACATACTTAGCAGTTCACGCTGTGGGGTTGTTTACAGATGCGATAACTCTTTCTGCGGAGTTGTTCAGCGGGGGAGAGGGGGGAGTAGTTGGTGACATCATACATTCTGCCAACTGCCTTTAATTGCATTGTGCAGTTTATATGTTTGCAAGGAAAGATTACTCTAAAAGCAAGCCTTAATGCTGCTCTTACTCATTGCTCTTCCACCTCTTACCCCCACTTGCAAGAACCACTGGTGCATATTAGCAAACCCATTTATGTATGTTGACATGCCACAGCTTGCTGTGCGCTATTCAAATGCCTAAAGGTTTGGGAATTAATTTGTGAATGACAAGTTAGCCTATTTATATATGTCCCCTTGGTTTGAAATACATGTTTCTAACTTGCCGGGAGATAATATGTATGTTTGCCCAGCAAGTTAGAAACACGCCCACTTGGCCATGCGGGTTAGAAACACATACCACTAAGTCAGCTTGGGTTAGAAACACATACCACTAGATATGTCCAGCTGCATCCAATATAATGCAACATGTCAGCGCAATCATCCCAGGTGGGGGTATAACATGCATTCCTATTATGATAATTTATTGAGAAAATTAATAGCTTCAGACTGATTTAGTAATTGTGTATAATAGTATTCTATGAACAAAAACTCTACAATTGGTGTTGCCTTGGCCTCAGCAAAGTGATGAGAGATTGAGTTCATGACAATATTGCTGAACTAACGGTGCCAAACTGAGGCTTGGCCGGCAGTGCAGTGAGATAGTTGCCAATGCAAAGTTTTTGCCATTTCAGATGTTTTTCTCTGCTCACGTGCCCAGAGGGAAAATTTACTAGTTTGACCTTGATTGATCTACGCAAAATAGGACCAATTATAGCATGATGTATTGTTTGTAAACTTGATGTTGGACAGAGTCCAATATGATGGATCATTTTTAATGTTTGATTCATTAGGATATGCAATGAGCTGCCTGCTGCAAGTCTGCTACTATTTCTGCTTTCAAGGCAGGGTTAGCTGAGTTTATGAGGAATAGGTTGTTCGAGTGCTAGGGTCTTGCATTCTCAGTCATGTTGGCAAGTCTGTGGTGTGACTTGTCCTGTTGTTTGTTTCTGTTCTTTTAATATATGTGTATGTATTTGCTTACATGGTTTTCTGCGGGGTTGTTGTTGTGCTTTGGGTTTTCATGCGAGTAGCTTAGGGTTTGTTCTTTGGGAGCCAATTGTGTGCATCCTTTCCAGCATCTTCCCGTTGTTGTTCTGCGGAGTCTTTGTAGGTGCTGGCGCGCATGGCTGTGCTGGCCTCTCCTGGCTGGTTGCTTCTGACAACTGGGTATGCCAAGCCCTTGGCATGGTAAAACCGAGGATAGCATCCATAAGCCTAAATTTGTATGCTTCACTGTCTAATCCTCAGCAAGGTCTTTGCACACCATCAGAGCAGATACTAAAGACCTGCTTGGACTCTGAAGGAAGCCTGCTCATGCCTTTGACAGCAACACAAAGAGGATCAATGAGTAGCCAACAGCCCTAGTGGCACATATTGATGCTTAATTTTATAAACATTGACCAACAGTAATCATGGTCATATTGACAATCTCCACTCAGAAAGCAGGCAAATTAAAAGTTAGAATTGTGAGATGCTTGCCCCCCAACTTCTAGCACCAAAGAAACATACCGGCCATAATCACTTTGCAAAGACTCATCCTCTTCACATATTTCAAAGGGATAATCCCTAGCTATATCAACAACTGTTGATGTTGATGAGGATTCATAGTCATGAGAAGTTTTCTGCCTTGGACAAGCTAGAAAGGGCCATGAGTGTAAACTCAATAGTACTGCAGGTATCACCAATGAATCTAGCCCTGTTATTGGCAGCTTACGTTCTCCATCTGGGAACCTGTAATTCTCATGTTACGATAAGAAAACTTGAGAAAACTTTGACAAAGCAAGTGACCAGGTAACAGAAGAGCTGCTTGAACCTACATGGCCAACTATACAGTCTTCTCCACTATACATTTGTCCAAGAATATTTCTTACAGCTTTCAAGAGCAATCCCATGTTGTCTGTTATGATAAAATCCCACAATTCAAACTGAATCTGAGCCACAAAGTTACTACAGCAATCCAGTTGGTATGTTCTTCTAACCATCTACTCAACAGGTACTAGTGTGCAACCACCAACTCTCTTCTCAATAAAGGCATCAGGTATATAATTCAATTTAATAATCCCTATTGAACACAACCCCTTCTCAAGTTGATTTCATAAGTCAGTTGATGTAATAAAAATTCAAGCATTTAAAAGCAAAATCTTAGCCCTGCCAGACTTAATTTGCCTGTATCATCTAGAGTCAAAAGTTCCTATCTCTACTACAACAAAATATGCTACCAAACTGTGTTCAACTTTGGGCCTTCCTTATGATGATCTCCTGGAGGCCTAATTTTAATAGAATTTTTGAGCCCAGGGCATCAATTTTGTGATCAGCCCTTCTGTGCTCAAGATGGAGGTTGTAAACCCCTTTAACTATTCTTACCTTACTCAGTCAGGTTTCTAGCATAGCAGCTTGAACAGGTATTTTGAGGATGTGCAAACAATATTTTAACAAATTTATTTTGTGAATTGTCACGAAAAGGTAACAAATTTGACTGTATTCCAAACTATTCAAAATTGACTAACAATTCTTAAGACATGTTTCATTGCTCAGACTTTGTTTTTAGTCATGAAAGTTTCCTCCTGCCTGAATTCAAAGCAATCTCTTCTCTAGATATCTTGACAGAACAGTTGTACCCACATCATGTACTGTAATGAAAGCAAATTGACAGTATAAAATGATTATTGCTCTGTCTTCCTTCTATAACTATGTCAGTACAAATTTCTTTCAGAATAGTGTGCCTTGAAACTTTCAAGCAACTTGTTGCCTAATGATTTAATGATACCTGTAGATCTTTGAGGCCTTTTTCAGTAATCCCTTCCCTTATTCTAGAAAATCATGATGTGAATTTATAAATTCTAGACACTAATTTATTGTGCTCCTCTCTGGACTTTATGGCTTCCAAAAATGTTGATATTGGTAAAATGTTTTGACCTTCAATCTTTCATGGGTGACCTCAGTGAATAATAGTTATCCTCCTACTTACATAACATTCATATGCTACAACTTGCACATCTTGTTGCAATAACATGCCATGTGTCCTTTGCATGATAGTCTTCCTTCCTAGGTTTATTGTGAGTCTTGCGGCTCCATCTTTTTTCAAACAAAGCTTGCAGAAATTCAGCTGTAGTCCTTTATTATTCATAATCAGAAGCCAAGCAAGTGTCTTTGGGGGCGTCATACTGTTTATCCCTTCCCATCTATCTCAAGTAACATGTACAATAAATAGTGACTGCTGACACAAATGCCTCCCCTGAGTATAAGTCCTGTCTAGTTCTGATGGCTCTGTTGCTTCTACTTTCCAGTCTGCACCAGAAAGGTTTATTAACATGAACTTCCTAGAAATCGCACTGTACTCTCTGTGAACTGTTTGATTCCAAATTGGAAAATTTCTGCATCCACATTTCTGCAGATAATTCCACTACCATGTTGTACATTCATTTGATGGGAAACACTCAATCCTTTTCCTATACATTTAGCATTAGAGATCCTTGACTTGGGCATCTGTCATGATGCTATGCTTTCTGCTTCTCATATTTCAGAGGTGAACAATTCTTAAGCTGGCAATTACTCATGCATTCCCCATTATTCATGACCATGACTGGAATCGGATGACATTTGATAACTCGTTTCTGCCTTGTACAGTAGATCCTGAAATTGTTCTCTCATTTTACTTGTAAGCGTTGTACCTACACCTCCAAACTCCAGGACCCCCTCTTGCTGGGCAAATAGATGCCTTCCGATTTGCTTGGGAGAAATTCATCTCCATGGTCCCTCCTTTCTTCCCGATGTTTAAAATAATGCACTCTCGCTAATATATGCAAGGGAATCCTGATCTCTCCCTTCTGATTTGGTCTCTGTGACCCTCAATTCTCAATATATGTTTTTGTTACCAGTGTAAATTTTTCTTTTGGATGCCTTAAACTAAGAATTTAATAAATCTCTGAAGCTACCAGTTGTATGCAACTTCTTCCTTGTACAATATTGTGTTTGGCATGTCATTACCAGCAAATGTCTTGTCACTGATCCCTTACATTATCTGGCAATCCAACCCTTGTATAAACTGGACCCATAATTCAAAATGTGTGATGTTTGGCCAGTTGACAAGCTACTGAGCTTTATTTTCTGAATGGCACCCCTATCAAGTTAGTCCAGGGAACAAATAACATTGAATGATTCTAGCTCTCCTGGCTCTTAGTTCCTGTGATAGAGGCCTAACCCCACATTCCATTAATGTAGAGCAATCTGACGTTTTTGATGATACACAGTGTCCAACACATACATTGAAAACTTCCAGACAGACCATTACAAATACAATAGATGTGTTTCCATCTGTATCCTTCTTTGAACATATGCAATTATCTTCTTTACTGTAAGTGATGGCAAATGACTACACAAGTTGTTCAAGTGGCAAGGTCATGGAGCCTGCCAAACCAACACCAACTCTGCGCACACCAACCCAGGTCAAGACCACTGGCACCAGGCTCACCTGGGCTATAACCTAAGACTGGGCACCTTGAGTGTGCCGCTCTCTGGCTGGCATCAGTTATGGCTTTTCCACCCTTTGTATACCTCTGGGGCTGTGCGGCAGCACCCCTACAGGCTTCACTCCCTAAAAATAGCCACCCAGACCCTGGGTGTCCTCTGGGTTCAATAAAGGTTTTTTAGCCTTCTGCTGATTAACATTGGTTAAGGGTTGCCTAGCAATCAGCTCAAGATCTATAGGTACTCTGGTGTAATGAAACCAAATCTATTCATAAGATTTACTCAAATCCAATAGGAGTAAAAGGGCAAGCACATAAATTAGTTCCATGCTCATGTCATGCACGCTCATGTCATGTTCAATGGACCAGACATAGCTAGTATTAAGGAGAATGAGCTAGGGCAACTAACTCCAACAGAGATAAGGTGCTCAGCTGTAAAATAACAAAACATACCTTATTAGAAATGAGAGATATGTACATCTATTTAAAAGGACATTCAACAAAAGTGTCCAAATTACCAGCACAATTTAAAAACACAAGGTTAAGGCAGTGCACCTAACTCAAAAATACTTAGCACTAGAATTGATGCAGTTAGCAGTGAACATAAACTCATAGAAATGGTTGACAGAACTATTTACAATAAATTGGAGTCAAGCTCAGTGAGCTCAAGGGCATAACCTTATAGCTACTACTCATGAACAAAGCAGCTAGATACAGTAGAAGTAAATAAGCAAGCCAATCTAAGGTAAGTTGGGCAAAATTGGTGAACAAATAAAATGTATCATATTTGAAAACACATCGCAGAAGGTATTGAAAATTCAAGGCTGCATATCACAGCTGAGTTTAGGATTATATATATTGAGTATGATAAGATATTCTCTGACTAGGTCCATTAAATGACTTGGTTGACAAGGTACACATTCATTAGGAAAAAAGTTGAATTATTATTCAATTAACAAGAACTTGAAAGGTTGCAAGTGGTATTTAAATGATTTTTTAAAATAAATGCTCAGAACTTCATACTGAAGTGAAGAAGCACACTAATCACTATGCTTATTATTTTGCACAATAGATTTAGTAGGGAACAACATGGTAACAAGAATCCAACCATCCCAATCACCAGCACAGCACTCCAGCAATCAACTCAATGGGACAGAAAGCATCAGCTGTACCTAGTTCAATTCCAACTGGCCAAAACAGAAGGCTTCATTCCCAAAAGAAAAAATAATTTTCTAACACAGCAGAAACTAATCATGAATAGAAGAATATACCCAACCCTAAAATGGCAATGTAATAAACAAAAAATAATGAAAACACAATCACAGCAAAAGCATCCAGGAGATCAATACATTTAAAACAAGTCACACAAGCCACTCATAGTATAGCCAAAAAACATCAACAGCTCTACCATTTCATCACAAAAAAACTAATATTCTGAAACCTATCAATCATCACATACCAACTGGTCCCAGTTGCACACAACTTGAAAACAGACTCTGCTAACTCAATGATCTCATGGACAACTTCCCAGGTATGAGGGTAAACAACCATCAACCTGAAATGGAATAAGAATTATAAACTGGCATCCAGGAATGACACACCAGGCCCACAGCAACTGGATCTCCAGGCAACAGCTAAAATTAGGAAGACTAATAAAACGATATAATGGAAAATATTGCATTTTTTCTTTTAAATGGAAACTTGTGAAATTATAAACCTAATCTGTGGTATAATTTCAAATTTAAAACAACCCACCCTATAAAGACACCAATATAAACAATCACTATCATTCACAGCAGAGCTGTGGGACAGCAAAAGAACCCTCACAACCCCCACAATCCAACCACAAATCCACACACCTATTCCTGTATTCCTGCAGGCAACCAGGACTGCTGGCTGGGACTCAAAGACCAGCCAAGGGCACTGAGCAGATGCAGAGGCTGGAATGATAGCAGGCAACTAAGTAACTCATGTGTAGAAAAATTACTGCTCCACAACCAGTACAGAGACAGCTGCTAACACCCACTAAGGCCTATCATCCTACTTGAGCATGGAACCTCATGCTACTGACATGTGCTCTGCACGGTTTGGTATGAGTTGGACATATATAATTAACTGACTCTGGGACTTGTTAACTTCATCGTAGCTTCATAAAACATATGATAGTAATAGAATACATACATGAATGAGAAATATTAAAATTGATTGTCAAAGAAGACGTAAAACATGAATAATGAAAAGTGACGCTTGGCTTCTATGATCAGCAGTGGACAAAAATATGAATAAACTCATTTAACTAATATTGCATGACATGAATGATTGAAATCATAGATACTAAGGCAATAATCCATGTGGAGAAATGTACGAGGTAAACTCAAGCATCTCAATTCCTTCCAAGACAAATGAAAAGCCTGAGCAACATATACTCTCCACATTGCAGAAGTATTAATAATGTACTTCATTGGGTAAGACGTTTCTGAAAAGGGGCTAATGGGTTCGGTGACATTGTAGTTATAGCCTGTCACAACAGCAGTACTCATCAAATCCCATGAGAACAATCAGCTGCAGCACATCAATGTGATGGTTCCAGGAGTGTCAGGCAATGCTATGCTACCTGCAAGGCTTGGTGGTGAGGTGTGATAAGCACTCCGTTTATGCATGCATTACGTTAATCAAGCACAAGTAAGGGAGAGAGAAGAAAAAACAATTAATAAAATAACAAGCTTGTGCAGAAGCAAGCATAAAGTGACATTATAACTGTAGGCAAACAATTTGGAGGGAAGGACAAGTTACTTTGATAAGATAGAAAGATGAATGAAGTGGTGCGAGGTAAATTGATTAAAACAGGCTGACAAAATAAAGATGAAAATTTTTAAATACTAATGAGTAGTAGGCCTGCACACTACACACCTCCCCACCAGCTTGTTTTATGAAATTTCCTCATGTGCTGGAGTATTCAATTGAAGTTAAAGTGACACTCCCAGACTAGATGTCATTTCTCTGATGTACTGTAAGAGACAAAGCTAAACCTGCTCTCTATCATATATCTTCACTGCACAGATCTAGAAATTGCCACAATAAGGTAATCATACCTGTGTTTCTTGATTAGAATACTGTTTAGTTAACAGCTTCTGATAAAATAACAATTCATTTCTCTAAACTAGTATTATGCTTGTCAGTGGCTTTAGATAAAATAACATAATTTCATTTCTCAAAAATAGTATTATGCAGATTTTACTCTGCCAGTTTATACTGCAATGGGACTAAGTATTATGATTGTTGACTTGGCCAACAGTAAAACTGCACCAAATATCATCAATCAAGTTAAGATTTCCATTGTCTTAGCCATGAAATTATAAATTTAAATAGTCTGGCTATCATAGTTTTCAGTAGACTCTGCCATGTTACTCTCAATGTGAGGAGCTGGAACAACATCCATAGCCCGCAATGTCCCCGCAGATCTGCAGTTGTACTCTATCGGAAACTGCTGGATGTAAGGGAGGTCCTCAGCGGGTCCAGTAGATCTTGTGGCTTGTGACAGTATTCCGACAGGCACCTCTGGTACATCAATGCTGAAGTTGACTCCTCCACGTGGCGACTCGTCTCTCAAGATGATGCTCTTCAGTTGTTGGATGAGTCCCTAACTTCCTGAAGGTGAAGATGTGTTTCTTGCAGAGAACCCAGTGAAGGACCCTGGCTATGAACTTCCACTTAGCACTGCACCAAGGGTTTCAGTAGTTTGTCTCAATATCTGGTTTATGGCATCTCCAGCAATAGTTCTGAAACTTGAACCATCAGCCACTTGTGTAGCAGGACACTCCAAAAGATCATCAACATTGAAACTGATGAAAGATGGATCCCATGTCTCATCATCTCTACTGAGTTCCACTCCAGGAAAATTTGCCTTAACTGCAGCAAACTGATCGTGAATTCTCATCTGAGCTGATGTGTCTGACAACACAAACAATGATGTGTCAGTGTCTGAGTTCCAACTCACACAGTTGATAGTACTGAGAATTGTTATTTCTTGGAGGAGAATTGCAGAACGGGTCCTAAGAACATTCTGACTTGGAGGGCTCCTCAACTTCGAGCGTGATTTCTTTTGGTCTACAGCAAACAAATCCAATGATATGTCAGGCTGTGAAAAGGACTGCCCACAGAATGAGGAACTTGCTGTCTCAGACAAGGAATCCTCAGAGACAGTCAAGTTCAGGCCAAACCCAAGAAATTCCGAGGAGGTATCTGACTCCTGAAGGGGTTCATCCATGCAGTTCACTGCAAGGTCTCTGTAGCGGGGGTGGTCCTTCAGGTATTTGGGAAGATTGTTGCAAGGAATCAACTGGTGATGGTGTGCCTTCACTTGGACATGATTTCTGTCTTGCTGTAGAACATATGTAAGACCATTGTCATTGGTCTGGATGATGGTGAATGGTCCTTCATGTTTTGGTTGGAACTTAGTAGCAGCTTCATATCCTTTGAATGGTACTTTTTTAATTACCTTCTGGTTCACGTCAAAGGGTCAAACTTTCAGAAAGCAGATTGCTCATCAGTGAGGAGGAGCAAATCAGCAAATTCATGCTGTCTTCCCAGGAGATACTCAGACAGTGAGACTCCAAGCTCACAATGCTCTGAGTTGTTGTAAACCAACACTGCCTTGATAAGGTTATCATCCCAATTACTGTTAGCTAAGAGGTTCCTTAAGAATTCACCAATTGTTCTATTCACCCTCTCCAAACAGCCATTGCTAGAAGGTGTAAGGGGTGGTGCATATGTGGGTGATTGAGTACCTATTGACAAATTCAGTGAAGTTAAGGACTTGAATTCAGGTCCCTTATCACTCAGAATTTTGGTAGGGATTTGAGGCAAAAATGGGAGCATCTGTTCTCAATGATGTTGACCACAGACACTGACATCTTGTTCATGATAGGTACAACTGAAGTTCACTTGGAGTTATGATCAACCAGAACACAACTTCCAATATTCCCACTGGAGGTCCTCAGGAACTGCACCAGATCAATGACAACCATCTCAAAAGGATGACTGGTAGCAATCTTGACTGTTGGTGGGAGTTGGACTTAACGTGACCACTTCATCAACTGGCATTGAAGCCAGGTCACATAGATGTCATTTGCAATAGTATACAAATCAGGATGCCATAGATGCTGTTGCAGGAGATGAAGAAGCTAATCCCTACCAAGTTGTGCCATGCTGTTGTGCAATGAGATAGCTATCTCAACATGAATAACGTGCGGCACCACCACAACCAGTCATTGCTGCTGCCATCGGCAGAAGAGTGAATTTTCTCACGCAGCAAAATCAACCTTGACCGGACCGTATGCCTTCTGAGAAGATGACCAATTTGATTTATCAATGTTAGCTTTAACAACTTTATGCAACTCTTGCAAGAGTGGATCTGCAAGCAGCGGAGTCAAGGTTATGTGACTTATGTCCGGGGTGTCTTTATGTTCAGTGTGTCTTGATCATTCTTCACATACCGATGCAGAAGCATCAATGCAGCGCAGCTTCAACTTCCGGGGAACACATTCAATGTTTTGGCTGCAAACATTTGTGGTACCTTATTAAATACTGGAGGATCATCTGCAGAATGGATGGTTTCGCTAACCTCAAGGGTATTTTTTGGAGAGCTCCTGATGCAAGAACTCAAAGCTATCCCTATAAGCTTTTGATGCCGGCTTGTAATACAGACATCAAGAAGAGATTCTTTGGAGCACGATGTGTTCAGTTGTGGAACAGCCTTCCAAGTTTTTTGGTGGAGTCTGATTCCCTGGCTGCATTCAAGGGGTTGCTCACAGAGTTTCTGGGTGATGTTCTGTTTGAGTTTAAGTTGGGGGAGGTTTTTCTGTAACATGTTGGCATCCTAGCTTTGGATCTACCTGCTGGATGCATCACCTCCCCCCCTTTTTTGTAGCGTCGACCGGGGTGACTCCCCCGCATTTTGCGCATACTTTGAAATAACTCAAAAAATATGCGGCTGAGAAACTTCGTATTTATGGTGTGTATAGCTACTAAAATGATCATGAAGCACCGTAAGTTTCAACATTCTATTATTAACCAAACAAAGTTATTTACGGAAAACCGTGCGGCAAACTTCCCGCACCGAACGGGCGACTTCCCGCACCCCCCATGTATCAATAATTGAAACGCGAATTAGAACTTTGAGAATACCAATCGCAAGAACGTGCCTACATTAGTATATATCAGTTGCTTAAAATGAAATGTGAAGTGAAATATTACGTCTGTGCCAGGTGTTTTTGATGTTCGTCTTTTGCTGCCGTCATACCCGACTGTCAAAGGATTTTTTTCACGATTTCGCTGCGGGAAACGAAGTTTTTCTTAAATAATTGCGATCTAACTTAACTGGAAGTCATTTCTTCACATCCTCAACTATTTATGACCCTAAAGTATCAGTAAATGAGCAAATATTACGAAAAAAACGATCTTTTTAATAACACGATAAAACATGTAAAAAAATTATTTCCTCAATTCTATAGCAAATTTATTGCATTAACATGAACACAAGTCATGCTAGGTAAGGTATTGTTATCTTGATATGAAAATGGGATAAAAATATCGTTCCTGGGCATTAAACATAAGTTAACACTTAGGCCTAGACTTATCACCATGTGTTATAAACATTGGGTCAACATAAAATTAGTTCTGCATTTTGAAATTAGCTGTGATGTCATTATTGCGGGTCATTTACTTCCAGATGTCATTATATGTGCAAGAAATTGCATTCAACTACTTTTCATTGAAGAAAAACGAAGATATTTAATAACAAAATAGGTGCGGGAAATCACCCCCGATCGGATTTTCACCTGGCGCCACTCCCCGCAGTTGTATATTTGTATATATATATATATATATATATATCTTCAAAAGTTTAAAATTCTTTCCAAAATTCTTCCCATGCAACGAACTACATATTCCGACGGCGTCACCACCAAATTTGGTCCTAATTCAATGGGAACTCTAGACACAGCATCGATGTTTGCGGAACGTTGATTTTTCCGAACCAAATTTATCAGAGGCCTGAAAAACACACCTTCACTTTGGCAATTTTTCATAAATTCTGTGCGCGTATCGAATTTCTATAAGTAGCTGAAACTCACTAACAAAAACCTGCTCTTTCAAGCCCCGTAGTCAAACGGTGACATTTCCGACGTCTTGGTGCCCAGAAGAGGGGTGCGGGCAGTCACCCCATGTTTCCGACCGCGGGGAGTCACCCCGGTCGACGCTACATGTATAT
>SDVV010018973.1:0-13633 GCA_016164225.1 Gammarus roeselii | reverse complement strand
CGAGTCCGCGGGTCCCACGAAAACCTCCCCTCTCTGGGTCACCTTGTCTCAACCAACCTCGATACATATAATAACAAATTCAAAATTTATCACCATGAAAAAAGGGCAGAGAAAAATGATAGAGCCCAAGCAAGAAGAAATAATAAAATACTAAAATAAAGTGGTAATGATCTATAAAATGAATAATCATCCATCCACCCCAAAATAAAACTAGGAGCAAGCTCCAACACAGCCACTTTCGACGACGCAGGGGAGTGAAGTATATTCGAGCGTTCGCCAGATCCACCGTAGCATTTTCACTAAGGGTGTATGATGATGGCAGTAAACCTAACGCATCCTAACCTAATCTACCCAAGGATTATTTTCTTTCCCCGTTTTCATACATATGTCATGTATTTCTTCATTGATTTAAGCTATATTCTTATCAAATCTATCCACTTGACTCTGTAGTTTTACCAATCTTTATCAGTTTGTGTACCTACAGTACATATTTTTTTTATTTTTTCACTTTGCTTGTTACAAGTCCAGTAATATCGATTAGTTTCAAGTAATGTTTGGCGATCGTTCGCTTGTAGACCGCAGGGTTAAAACGATTATGTAAGCTTGCCGCATATGTCAGTGATTGTTATGGGTGTTTTATGTATGGTTTCACTGTTAGAATAAGATTGTTCGTTGCAATGTTGGATTTGCTGCTCCTAAAATTTTTGTCTATTATAACGAATATTGAATAAATCAACTCTAACATTTTACAACAGATCTGTAATGTAAGGTCCGCAGTCAACAAGATCTAGGATATAAATGATGCCTAAGGTACATAGTTAGCGGAATATATATCAATGTTCGACAACATAAATCAAATATCAATGAATGCTAAAAGAGTTGCCATTTACCGCCAGGTATGTTAATACCTAACCTACTCTAACCAATAGGTTTGTAGTTTCATTCAAGTTTGAAGCTTTTGTATGGTATTGATATGTATGAATCTTCCCCCTAGGGTTGTATATTTACCATGTCATTGTCAGTTTGAATACACTTCTCCAATTTTGATCCAGCAAATATCCTTTTGCAGATAATTATATTCCAGAATTTTTATCGATATCTCCATTACATGATTGGATGAGACTTAGCATGTAGGTTCCAAAAGAATAAATTCACTTCATTTGTTGCAAAGTTTTTAATGTGGAACAGTTTCACGTGATGTTAGATTCAAAGATCTGGTCAATCTAACCACACCAAACCAATCTTTTTTATATTTTTCATTCAACTTTGATGGGTATGTATGGTATTTAGTGATTCTGTTACGCGATATACATATCAAATTACTCCACATGGTTATATTTTACGTCGTTTTTTGTCAATATCACACACCATGTACACGCATGAACACTTTTGTACGCATTAACAGGGTCTTTAGCGTCACTGTGTCGGCACATGTGTCGGCACAATGCATATATACAGGGTCGTTAACGTCACTGTGTCGGCAGGCACATGTGTCGGTACAATGCATACATACAGGGTCGTTAGCGTCACTGTGTCGACACGTGTGGTGGCATAATGCATGTATACAGGATCGTTAGCGTCACTGTGTCGGCACCTGTGTCGGCACAATGCATATATACAGGTTCGTTAGCGTCACTGTGTCGGCACCATGTAGGCTTCTACACACATTAGTGCAAAAGGGACTACCATACACTACCAGATGCATTAATACCTAGACAACCTAACCAAAATATCTTAACCAATTATGATGTATTTTTCATTCAATTTTGATAGTTATGTATTACATTTAGTCATCATTTTCATGCGATATACATATTAAATCCCTCTACGTGGCACTATTTTACGTAGCTTTTCTTAAAGGCACACACCAGGTACACACACACACGCTTTGTACGCATATTCAGGGCCGGTCATGGTATAATGATGGCATTTACAGGGGTCGATACCGGCAAAATGTAGACACATATACACATTTGCATGCATATACAAGGTCGGTTAACATCTGTAGAATTTTCCCTCTGATCTATGATTTTTTCCATTAGATGAAAGTCCATTGCTTTTGTTTTGAGATTTTTAATGTGGATCAGCTTTACGTCACGTTAGGTTGCAAGAACTAATCATCCTAACCTAGCATATTTGACCAAGATTTATGTATTATCGATCAAGCTTTCCTGCTTACGTGCAATACTTATTCAGCGATTTATGATATATTCATATCCATCCTCTCCACTTAGCTCTACATTTTGATCTATCCTTTGCAGTTTTGATATACACTTCCAATTTTGATCTGGCAAATTTCAAACGCATCCATATGCAAATTACTTAGTCAGTTTTGATTGTTGTACCTATTTTCATATGGTTCTTGATTTTTAACATGTTATTCACACCCATCAAAACCTAACCAAACCTTATATATGATATTCAGTCATTGATATATACATATGAAGCCCTCCACACGACTCTTCAATATCACTTTAACATATATGTTATTTATTCCGTCGTCACTCTCGACTCATTAGTTAGCAGAGAAGACCCATTTTCAGACTTAGATGGATTGAATGTTATAAGTGATTCATAGTCACCAGCTTCACACAATCGGATACATGGTCTCACACTTTGTTTCCTTATTTTACTTCAATATTTCCACTTAGCTCTACATCGATTGATGATTTACACCTTTTATTTACATTTTCCTTCCTACATTTTAAATATTCTAAAGGATGACGTCTCAGATGCCGCCATAAATTACTGCTGTTCCCATATTTAAATAATTATATTTATTATCTTTAAATATGGCATACCCCCATTTCTCCATTAATATTGTAATGACGCCAAATCAAGCTGTACCCCATCCTTCCAGATCAGAATCACCACGACAACTGAGCATGATCTGATCCGACTCTGATTTATATCCTACCAATCTGTATCACGTCTAGATCATTTACTCCAAGATAGGTTTATGGCATCGTTTCATACCGTGAAACATATTCTCATACTGATTTCAACAATTCGATGTTACCTCCGACTAACTGACCTCATGTATTTTATTGCAATTCATTGCTTAACCTTTGAGTTTAGGATAATATAAACATTTGATGAAGGATTTCCATGGTTTATTATTATTTTTATTTGCATTATTTACAGACCTTGCTGTAATGACATCTATCTCATTTTTTGATTTGAAACAGCATGGTTCGTAAATCCAACCATACCAATCATCACTATATTTCAGTTTCCTCTCAAAATCTTTCATATACTCCATCATATCTTTGATGCGATTACCAAAGGCTGTTCCGTTCCCGTTAGTACACAAATGTATTACTTCTTCTTCTTGAACCTTAATAATTCGAAATATATATGCATAAAAATATTATAAAAATTCCTATTACTGTATGAGATAACTATTCAAAGTTGCGAAAACAATACAAATTCAACTTATATCAACCGATCATTACTATGTATACATAATACAATATGATAACTTACAATAAATCCATATCGTTCAGCTACTCTCGCAATAGTGCATCCAACCGAACTTCGCTATACTAAAAAATCAAGATAAGACTACCCGAACAGTCTACATACGCTTGATAACGGTCCATTTGTCAAATGCGGACACGTGGCAACACCGATATATTTGGTTCAAAACTGGATAATGCGTTATGGAGTAGATAGATTCTCGTAACGAAGCTACTGCATCCCAAGAAAAATATACATCAACCCGCCAACTACCAAACTATTGTACCATACTTTTCCTATAGATATTATATAAATACGAAATTAATAGATGGAAAACACAAAACGTTGCCCCGAATTCAACCAACAGGCTTCAACCAAGCATCCAACCGCTATGAATCCACCAACCAACCAGGGAAGGAGTCAATTATACCTCGACTAGATAAGAATACAAACATATGTACAGAAAAAATATATAGAATCATTAAACCAAACATAAATATATGATGATATAAACACTCAAACATAGCAATCATGCCACGGAAATTACAAATAAGACAAAGAACAGGTAAGAGTAGCCTCACCTGACGAACATTCCAGAGGCGTGCTGAACTTTTTGCCTAAAGGGTCCCGACTACTCTCCAAAACAAGATGAAGGCATATTCCTACCAGAACCGAATAAATATAAAATTAATAACAGACAGGAACCTAGAGTACTCCAATACAGTCATCAAAATGATAAAAAACGTATTTACATACAATAAACACCAAATACATTAAAATAGAAATGTACATAACCACAAGACCTTCCCAAATATATATTCGAGAGCAAGGGGTGACCATCCGTCCGTCCGTCCGTCCGTCCGTCCGTCCGTCCGAATGAGTCACCCGTTCCGGTCCACTTTGCGTCGCCCTCACCCTACCCACTGCTAATTAAATCCTGTATTATTCCTTCGCATTTGCGTTTTTGCACAAACACTATCTCCTACTGGTGGTGGGTTGATCATCCATGTCGGTGTATTAATTTGAAGGATTTGGTAGGAAAAGCGAAGGCTTAATAGCCTTACGGTTGATGTTTAGCGAGGTCAGAAGTTTGTCCACACGTAGGGAAAACGGTGGGCATATATTCTTTTTAGCCGCTAAAAGGCGCTTACCGGATATGTTGGTGATGTGGTTGAGTGCCGAGTTGTTGATTAGACTTTTAGTCTTAAAATAGTATTGTAGTGAAAGCTTGTCTCGCCGGAGCGGATGTGGAAGTTCGTTAGCGAGCACATTAGGGGATTCGATTGGGGTAGAGCGGAACGCGCCGGTTGTGATACGCGTAGCATTGTTTGCGATGGTCGGAGCCGTTGACAACGGCTCCGTAGTCCATGCGTGATCGTATGATTGCTTTAAACAAGGTCATTCTGCTAAAATTAGGTTAACTCACCTACGAGTTCAGTAATTGATCAATTAAAAGCCGCAATAAAATTTTAAAATATATACTAAAAGTGCTTTTAGTATAAACTTCAACATTTTATTGCGGCTTTTACTTTGTCATTCTGGTGTCCATGTCGGCACCGAACTTCTGGGATGTTACCGATTGGATAAGTCCCGTCGACCTTCTGTAGCGAGTCTCCAGGGCTGCAATGTGAGGTCTTCGCGTGAGTTTAGGGTCCCACACTAGACCCAGGAATTTTATCGTTTATTCATATACTAGAGGGGTGTTGTGCAGTGTAAGGGCTGGTTTCAAGTGCAAGCTGGGGCACAAAGGGTAAAGTGCATGCTTTTAGTTTTAGAAGGCGAGAATCGGAATCCGTTTAGGGAAGCCCAGTTCCCGACTTGGGTTAGGCACTTCTGGAGTTCATATTGAATTATGCTGAGGCTAGGGTGTTTGTAGCTTATTTGTAGGTCGTCCACGAATAGTGATGAGAGCAGTCTTCCATCTTGCGGAAAAAGGTCGGCTACCTGATCGATTTTGAGAATAAAAAGAGTGACACTGAGGACGCTTTTCCGGGGGACGCCCATTTCTTGCAGATATGACGGAGACTGTGTCGCCAACCCTGACCTTGAAGGTGCGGTTTTGTAAAAATTGGTAGATGAAACGTAGTAGGCGACCTCACAAGCCTTTACGGTGGAGATCCTTTATGATCCCTGATTTCCACGTAGTGTCGTATGCTTTTCAACGTCGAAAAATATGGAAACCACATGTTCTCTTCGGACGACGGCCTGTTCAATGTCTGATTCTAGTCGTACGAGGAGGTCCGTTGTGGAGTGACGCTTTCGGCCACCCCACTGGAGGTTATTAGGGCTTGCATGCATTTCAAGGTAGTCGACTAGTCGTGAGTTTATCATTCTTTCCATAGTCTTACATAGGACGCTAGTTAGGGCAATGGGACGGTAGTTGTGCGGGTCGCTGTGGCATTTACGAGGTTTAAATATCGGGATAATTATGGATTTCAGCAATTGATCGAGAAAGAGTGAGTTTGAATACAACGTATTGAACACATTTAGTAGGTGCTGGAGAGCATTGTCACGAAGGTGTTCGATCATATTGACGTGCACTCGGTCCGGCCCGGGTGAGGTTTCACGAGTGTGGTCGATAGCATACTGTTGTTCATGGAGGGAGAAATGTTGGTTGTAGAATTCATCATTTGCGGAAGTAAGTCAATATGCTCACTTTCTCTTCGTTTTTTTCCGTTGAAAGGAAGCCGTGTAATTTGTTGGTTGCGATGTCTGGCTGAAAGTTTGAACTCGTTTATTTGCGATATCGCGGATGAAGAATAGACTTAGTCTCCGTCCGACAAGATATGGATTGGTCGCTCGGGCGGCAGTGGATAAGTCTGATTTTTCCCCACACTATGGAAAGAGGGGTGTTTCGATTGATTGTGTTAACTAATTGGGTTCAACTTTATCGCTTCATCTCCACCCGAAGTTTGCGGAACACGGCAGTTTCCCCTTTTCAGGCTACTCGGTTCCTGGAGGAACGTGCGCGACGGAACGCCCCGTACATCTTTTCACGCTGGTCCATTGCTTCTTGTCCCTTTGGGCACCACCAAGGTTTTTGGGAAAAAGGTTGACGGTAAATATTGTGGAATGCATGCGACAACTGCACTTAGGAATTTCTCTGAAATGTCTTCGGGAAGACCCTTCACGTCGTCCCACGCAACAGTGCCGAGTATTCCTCCCATCTGGCTTTCCGGTAGTTGAATCGAAGTTCCTGTGCGTCGGGATTGTTTTGGTCGGTTGGTAAGGAGCGATATGATCCTGGGTTGTGATCACTGTCATGTGTTGAAGGCAGGACTCCCCAAACGAGTTGGGGTGCTAAAGTGGGGGAACAGATTGATAAATTTATAGCAGTTTCATTTTCGAGGGTGATCCGAGTGGCTTGTCCGTCGTTGAGATGGACCAGGTTGTGAGTGTCTATGGTGTTGGCTATTGTCACACCCGTAGGGTCTGTTCTCACGCATCCCCACACTTCGTGGTAGCTGTTGAAGTCTTTAAGGAGTACGGGATGATGCATTTGATTAAACAGATTGGTCATTAGTGCCTCCGAGAGATCGTGGTTGCATGACGAGTAGATAGATACAACTGTATTTGGTCTTGAGATACATAGCTTCACTGCGACAGCTTGGAGTTCTATTCTCAAAAGGAGGAGGTGATGAAGTACGCTTTGATGAATCATAAGTGCCACTCCGCCGTGGGCAGTCACATTATTGTGACATATTGAGGGATTGTGAAGGTGGCGGTGTCACGGAGTTTGATCTTTTGGATGCCGAACACCAAAGGTTCATGGGTGGAGATTATGGATAATAATTGATCTTTCATGCTTCTAAGTACCTGGCAATTCCACTGAAGTTTTGTGCTGGTGTGAATTTCGGATCTGTTTCACGCTCAGATGTTGATGGTCTGGAGCGGTCGTGTGATTTCTAGGAACTTTCGTGGTGTTCGTGTTTATGGGGCACAGATGTCCTACATCGAGAGCGTTCGCAGGAGCGTCCGCTTTCTGTTGAACATGATCTCCTAGACTCACTGCTCTTGTAGTTGTAGGAGGAGGAGGACGAGGGAGTGCAATCTCTGTGTTTGCTTCTTGAGCGAGCGCGTTTCTCTTCTATGAAGGGTTTCTGAGCGTTATGATGGACTGAGTAATAGTCGGTGGGATATTTGAGTCGAGTGCGGTGCATGGTCGATCAGTGGTTTCGGGTATTAGTTCTTCGTTGAAGATTTTCAATGCGCCCTCGCGCAGGCGACGGTCTCACTCTGGTTTCCGCTGGATGCGGTCACAGTTACGACGGTTAGAAGTCGTCCAACGCTCTAAACAAGGCGAGCTGTGATTCGTGGGCTGTTGTTATCTTTTTGCTTAGCGACGAGAGGGCGTTGCATACCCCGCGGTCGTCGTCGGAGGAAACTTCGTTTCTTCGCTTTTTGATTTTCGTGTCATTGGACCTCTCCTCGATGTCGATTGAGGCAGCATCCATCGCCGTGCTCTCCTGGGCACTGGTGGATTCATTGCTTGGGACACCCGCCTCTATTACGTGGGCGGTCGCTGGGCTGGTAATGGTAATGTTAGTACTGGAGAGGGGTGTTGGGGTCATGGTAATAGGTTGTGTTGACGATACATGAGTGTCATCTGAGGGGGTAGGCTTAGTCGAAAATTTAACTGCTTTGGCGTAATTTCAATTACGGCAGTTTGGGTTTTCGCCGTAAAAGGTCTGGATGACTCGTTTTCGTGTGACTCTGCGATCATTTCGTATGATTGTCATTGCTTTTTGATCCATGTACTTTGGGCAGTCACGGTCGGCAGTGGTAGCATTTAGGTTGGCGGGCTGTGCAGTCCTTTCGGTCATGCTCGTGGGGCACCTTTTACAACGTTGGGATATGTATGGATGGCAGTATTTGATGGCGTGGCCGTCTTTCAGGCATTTTTTTCACATTGCAGGCTATGTCGCCTTTGGGTAAGTTTTTGTTTTTCCTTGTTCGCCCGGGATTGCTATGAATTCCTGTGTTTCGCGTCCTGGGAAAGGGATTTGAAATGCATTGGTATGGGTGTTCCTGGGTTTGATCCATTTTTCTAGAGAAACGTTGGTGACTCCGTAATCCTTTGCTAAACCTGCTGCAAAAGCACTTAGGTCAGTTTTGGGAGTGTAGTTGGAAGTGTATATATTTTGTCTTGTAGCGTTGAAGAACGGATGTATTTCGACAGCTACTTTGTGTTTGTCTATTTTGCTAATTCTTTGTATAGCGTGAATTTGCTCGATATTTAAGACATGGGCCAGATACTTCTTTCCCTGTCGGCTTACGTTTTTTGGTTTACCTCCAAGTTGTTTGGCGAGCGAGTTCATCATGATGAATGAGTTCACTGATGGAGCAACTTTGTTCGCACCGCTAGCAACAAGCGTTATGATGAAGTGGGTATGGAATGATGCTGATCTTTACTCTTGGGTGGGAGGGTCAGCCGGGGGAAGCGGATAGCGGCC
Organism: Gammarus roeselii; assembly: GCA_016164225.1. Taxonomy (NCBI): domain Eukaryota; kingdom Metazoa; phylum Arthropoda; class Malacostraca; order Amphipoda; family Gammaridae; genus Gammarus; species Gammarus roeselii. Next base: position 4,721 of record SDVV010018973.1, on the reverse strand, counting down.
GCAAAATCTCGTCGTCCGACTTTGTGTTCGATTTGATATTGCAGGATCTCCCTCTCAGTCTTGTCCTGGGGGCAGTATTCGTGTCCCGTAGGGTGGCCGTTAACTTTGCAGTTGGAGCAGTGAGGTTCTGCGGATGGGCACGACGAGGGATCGTCTCGCTTGTCGTGGTCGTCATGGGAGCAGTGTGAGCATCTCTGCTAACCGTTACAACCTCTGCTCGTGTGTCCGTATTTCTGGCATTTATAGCATCGCATCGGACGTCTTTCGAGGGGTGTAACCTTGATTTTGGCGTCAAAAAAATGTATGTCTATGTAGTTAGGTGGGGTGAGGCAATTGAATTTAAGCAGAAAGGCCGTGGTGGTGTTTCTTTTTGGTTTGATTTTTGAAGCGATTTTCGCTTCAACTACACATTCCTCGTATTGGACGAGTCCGGTGATGAATTCGTCGACTTCATCACTCGGGAGACCTCGATGTAAATCAGGCCTGAGCTCATGGAAAAAGTTGGGCGTGGTATGATTTTGCAGGGCTTTTCGCATATTGTGTTGTTGACGACTATAGTGTCATTTTGCAGTTTTGTGTCTACTTTAATGGTGAAGCTATAGTCACCGTTGGCGGTGATATTGAGAATGGGACGGCCAGTCTTGGAGTCCAGTTCTTCTCGTAGTGTATATGGGCAAATATCCAGTCTGTCATTGACATCGAATGTCATTTTCGAGTGTTCGGGAAATTATATTATATTATCGATGATTTACATAATTTGATTAGTATTTATTGACTTTTTCTACAGTCCTTGCTGGCACCGTCAATGACTTTTACCTGTTTTTTTTTATTTATTAGAAACAGCATGATTCGTACATCCAACCATACCCAGCATCACTATATTTCAGTTTTCCTTCCAAATTCCTTCATAAAATCCAACATATCTTTGATACGAATACCGAAGGCAGTCCCGTTCCCGTGAATCCCCAAATGTATCGCTTCTTATTCTTCTCGAACCTTAATTATTCAGAACTTTTCCAATTCAAAGTCATTCAGATCTTTATCACTGAAAATTTTGCGTACGATATAGATTTTCTTTTGTTCATAGGTACAATCTGTTTTCCACTTTCTCAGCTTCATTATAGTCATGATGACGATTTTCCACTTGGATCATATCAATTTCGAGGTTTGCTTTCTTTTTCCCTTAAACTTTGTTACATACGACTGTAACGCGTCGGCATTAGTTACCCAAGCCCGACTTCCGTTTTCCTTTATCCATATTAGAATGCTATCTCCCACTCTTTTGATTCTCATTTTACCCATTCTGAGATAACTGATATTTTCAACACTAGTCTATATTTGTTCGATCCGACTCATATCATCTTCGTAGATTTCTTCTTCCAACACTTGTAAACAAATTTTGTGATATGAATATCAATTTTTGTTATTCCATGATGAAACGTGTGTCTCCGCTTGATCTCAACGTATCACTGACTCCATTCTCAGTGTGCAGCTAGCTATTATAAGTTGATTACATGTTGTTTTTCGCAAAACATTAGGCCTAACATTACTCGCTTAGGTCATCAGCTGTATGTGTGTATGTATGCGTATAAGGTTGTGTACGTATTTGCATGTGTATGTTCAAGCGTATGAACGTGTTACACGAGTTAAAAATGTATTCCAAAAAATTTAAAATTAAAATTTTCAATAAATTTCACATTTTCGAGGGATAACACCTTGTTCAAGCAGCCAAGTTAACACTTCAATAGACCGACTTGGCTCTGTCATCCCTCGAAAATGTGAAATTTTATTGAAAATTTTATATTTAAATTTCTTGGTATACATTTTTAACTCATATACGTACACAACCTTATAAACATACACATACACACATACATACAGTTAATGACCTAGACGAGTAATGTTAGACCAAATGGTTTGCGAAAAACAACAAGTAATCAACTTATAATATCTAGCTGCATACCGAGAATGGAGTCAGTGATACGTTGAGATCAAGCGGAGATACACGTTTCGTCATAGAATAAACAAAAATGAATATTCATATCTCAAAATTTGTTTAAAAGTGTTGGGAGTAGAAATCTCTGAAGATGATATGAGTCGGATTGAACAAATATTGAATTTTGTTGGAAATATCAGTTATCTCAGAATGGGTAAAATGAGAATCAAAACAGTGAGTGATGGCATTCTAATAGAGATGAAGGAAAAAGGAAGTCGGGTTTGGGTAACTAATGTCGACGCGGTACAGTCGTATGCAACAAAGTTTAAGGGAAATAAGAAAGCAAATCTCGAAATTGATATGATCCAAGTGGAAAATCGTCATCATGACTGTAATAAAGCTGAGATAGTGGCAAACAGATTGTACTTATAAACAAAATAAAATCTGTATCGTATGCAAAATTCTTAGTGATGAAGATCAGAATAACTTTGAAATGGAGAAGTTTCGAATTATTAGGGTTCGAGAAGAATAAGAAGCAATACATTGGTGGATTCACGGGAACGGGACCGCCTTTGGTATTCGCATGAAAGATATGTTGAATTTTATGAAGGAATTTGAGAGAAAAACTGAAATATAGTGATGCTGGGGATGGTTGGATTTACGAATCATGCAGTTTCAGATAATAAAAAAAAAACAGGTAAATGTCAGTGACTGTGCCAGCAAGGACTGCAAAAAAAGTCGATAACTACCAATAAAATTATATAAATCATCAACGAAATTTTTATAATAAAATAAACTCAAAGGGTAAGCAATGACTAGCAATAAAATACATTGAGTCAGTTGGTCGGATGTACGATCGAATTGTCGAAATCAGTAGAAGAATATGTTTCGTTGGATAGATCAAAACGTAGAGTCAAGTGGAGATATTTGTTATGCAAGGGGTATTAAGAGTAGTTTGGAAGGTTTCATTTGTACAAATCAATGACTGAATACCATACATAAGGTTAGGTTAGGTTAGGTTTCGATGGGTGTGAATAACATGTGAAAATCAAGAATCATTTGAAAAAATGTATAATAATCAAAACAACCAATGTAATTTGCATATGAAAATGGATGAAATTTGCTAAATCAAAATTGTAAGTGTGAATCAAAACTGCATAGGATTGATCAAAATGTAGAGTCAAGTGGAGATAGTTGTTATGCATTAATCCAAAAACACTGAAAAAAAAAGTCGATCGATAATACATAATTCTTGGATGGAAAAGGTTAGGTTAGGTTAGGATGAATAGTTTTTTTAACCTAACATGGGGTGAAGCTGATCCATATTAAATAACTTGTAACAAAAGCAAGGGACTTTGACCTAATGGAAAATCATAGATCAGAGGTAAAATGCTACAGATGTTACCCGACACTGTATATGAATAGAAATTTGTGTATGTGATTACATTATGCCGGTATCGACCCCTGTATACGCCGTCATTATACCGTGACGGGCCCTGTATATGCGTACAATAAGTGTATGTGTGAACCTGGTGTGTGCCTTTAAGAAAAGCTACGTAAGATAGAGCCATACGGAGGGATCGCACAAAAAATAATGACTAAATATAATACATACCAATCAAACTTGAATGAAAATACATAATTATTGCTTAAGGTGGCTAGGTTAGGATGCTTAGGTATTAATGCATCTGGCAGTGTACGGTAACCCTTCATGCACATATATGTCTAAATTCCTAAATGGTGCAGACACATTTGCCGACACAGTTACGCTAACAACCCTGTATATATGCCTTGTTTCGACACATGTGCCGACACATGTGCCAACAATGTGACGGTAACGACCCTGTAAATGCGTACTTAAGTGTTCATGTGTATCCATGGTGTTTGATATTAAAAAAAAATACGTAAAATACAATCATGTGGAGGGTTCATATGTATACATCAATAACTGCATACCATACATAACCATCAAAGTTGAATGAAAATATATAATTATTGGTTAAGTTGGTTAGGATGACTAGATCTTTGAATCTAACGTCGCGTGAAACTGTTCCACATTAAAATAAGTGTAACAAATTGAAGTGCATTGGTTTTCTTGGATCCTATCTGCTGAGTCTTATCCACACATATAACAGAAATATCGATAAATTTCTGGACTCTAAACATCTGCAAAAATATATTTGCTGGATTAAATTGGAGAAATGTATTCAAATTGCTTCTGATATGATAAATATACAGCTCAAATGGAGAGTTAAATACATATCAGTATCATACATAAGCATCAAACTTGATTCAAAATACATAACTATTGGTTAGGATGACTGTTAGGTTAGGTTGCCTAGGTATTAATGTTTTAGCAGCAAATGGTAACTTTTTTGCATCCATTGATATTTGATCTATGTTGTCGTACGTTGATATATATTTCGCTAATTATGTACCTTAGACATGGATTATATCCTAGATCTTGTTGACTGCAGACCTTATATTACAAATCTGTAGTAAATATGTTGGAGTGAATTTATTCGATATTCTTTATAATAGACGAAAATGGTAGGAGCAACACATCAACTCTACAAAAAATCTTATTCGACCAGTAAAAATCCTACATAAACTTGCCAACGCTTCAACATCCATAATCATTGTCCGATGCGGAAAGCTTACATGACCATTTGAACTCTGTAGTCTACTAACGAGCGATGACCTAACATTACTCGAAACTGGTCGAGATTACTGGAGTTCTAACAGGAAAAGTGACTATATATATATACATATATATATATATATA
>SDVV010018972.1:0-13633 GCA_016164225.1 Gammarus roeselii | reverse complement strand
GCACCGAAATGCTGGTAGAGTAGTACGATTGTTAGTTATGTTGTCCCTGGCCCGCACCGAAATGCTGGTAGAGTAGTACGATTGTTAGTTATGTTGTCCCTGGCCCGCACCGAAATGCTGGTAGAGTAGTACGATTGTTAGTTATGTTGTCACTGGCCCGCACCGAAATGCTGGTGGAGTAGTACGATTGTTAGTTATGTTGTCCCTGGCCCGCACCGAAATGCTGGTGGAGTAGTACGATTGTTAGTTATGTTGTCACTGGCCCGGCACCGCAGGCTCAGTTTTTGTTTCTTTATCACAAGTTTGCCGTCAGAATTATCTCACACCTTGTTGCTGTCGAGCATGAATCCGTTACTTGTGGTCTAATGTCGGAACATGCTTGTACATTCTATTTTAAACTTGTTACTTTAATGCAGTGTTTGTGATGTAGCGTAGGGAAAAATAGAACACCTCACGAAATAGCAAAACGTAGAAACATCCGGACCATTTGCAAGAGAGTGATACAAAACATAAAAAAGTACGTATCTCCGAGTTGTTTTCAGCTTGTACGTACTCATTTGTTACATAGAACCAGAAAACACCTTGTATAACCAATAACCTTATTACCTTACTTTACCAATTACCTTACTCGATAAGTTCTACTCTGGATTTAATGTGTTTTATAGATGATTGGTATGCATTGTGAATCACCAGATTACCACGAGGATCTTGTGAGTACAGATTTTAATTAATCTTGACTTTTGTTATTATGTTTGAGGGATATTTATTCGTCGTTGGCACTGAAAATATAATTAAATCAGGGAATACAAGATAGATTTGCAAGGGGAAAAATGTGGGCGCCAAAATAACCCCCAGAAAGTGTTTACTTACAAAAGGATGGAACGATGTTTCATGGAACAACAGAGTGGGGTTAGACACGATTTATCTAGGAACAACTTAGTGGGGCTTACAAGTGTTTACAAGTGTAAGAAGACAACAGCAGGCCTATTGACCCAAACTAGTTGCCTTTTGATAGCAAGAGGGTTAGTTCTGGAGTAGAACGTCTAAGAGACCTATTAGCCCAACTAGGTTGCCTTTTGATATTAAGAGGATTAGTTCTGAAGTAGGATATCTAAGAGAGCTTCGTGTGCCATTTCTGTTTTTTATAACAACAGGAAAGGGAACGGTTTAGTTATTTATCGGCGATTTATGTCGAACTTATCGATCCGCGACTTAAACGTTTCGATTGTATTACTGTTTACAACCTCCGCTGGAAGTTTGTTCCATTCTTCGACAACTCTATACGTGAAGAAATTGCGCGTGATGTCGAGGGAGAAACGTTTCCCAACGATTTTGTATCCATTGTTCCTAGTCACTCTTTTTGTATCTGGAGTGAAAAGGCTCGCTCGGTCGACGTTTTCCTTACCCTTTGAAATCTTCCACATTTCTATCACGTTGCCTCTGACTCGACGTTTCTCTTGCGAATAAAGATTGAGTTCACAAAGCCTGTCTTCGTACGATTTATTCCACAGCGAATGGATGAGTTTGGTAGCCCTACGTTGAACCTTCTCAAGTTTAATAACGTCTTTTCTAAGGAATGGAGACCAGAATTGAACGGCATACTCTAGATGCGGTCTAACAAATGCATTCTGTTGCCTTTCTTGGCAGCATCGTTACATTGCTTGCTGCTTTTCAAGTCGTTACTGATGATGACACCTAAATCTCTCTCATCTGTGACCTGAATGAGTTTCTTTCCAGACATTGAATCTTCCTGTTTTGGGATAGGAGGACCTATGTGCATAACTTTGCATTTGTTGGTTGGATACACTGTATTTAGGAACAACATAGAGGGGTTAGATACGATGTATCTAGAAACAACATAGTGGGGTTGGATACGATGTATCTAGGAACAACATAGTGGTGTTGGATACGATGTATCTAGGAACAACATAGTGGGGTTGGATACGATGTATCTAGGAACAACATAGTGAGGTTGGATACGATGCATCTAGGAACAACATGTATCTAGGAAGATAATAGTGGGGTTGGATAATTTAAAAAAACTGCTATTTTGATAGATCTACTCAAGTCAAAATTATTATTTATTGTCCTTTCATTTCTTATATACACAGATAAAAAAAGTAAGTAGATAGTCCCTTTAGGCATAATTTTTTTTTAAGGTTGAACTCGATGTTATGGAATTGACGATGCTGTTTGAAACAATAATAGCTTTGATTATGTTCAGATACAAAAATACTTTGCGATGTTTTGAAAGGCCCTGGGTTTGTTTCAAGTCCATTCAAGAAAATTTAAATTACAGCATAAAAGCCCACGCTCCACGTACAGCATTAGGACAGGGCTGCTGCAAGGACTCTGAGTTGAAGGAAAAATAAACTGGATGTACTTCCTGAATCCTTTAACCACAATGTCCCTGGTTCGGATGCCGTCGCAATGATGTGCGGGGCCGCAAGCGAACAACAGGAAACACAACAAGGGAACACGAACTCCGTTTTGTAGGGGAAAAGTACATGTTCTTGACACTGGATGTGAAGGTTCAGCGGCAAATTGCATTTATTCAGGATTAGTATATTTCTTCGTAAGCCAATCCGAATCCATATGAACAAACATAGGAGAAAAATCATACTGTGTCGAGCGTTTCTTATCAATATTGATGTGTGTCGCGGTGACACGCGTTTGACCATCATTTCTTTTTATCGAGTTAATGAATTTCAAGGTTTGCTAAAACTGATTGAATGAATTTAGTTACTCTGCGTGAGGTTTCTTTCAAATTATGCTGTTTACTTCTGTGCGGGTCTTAACGGATGATAATGTGCTTGAGTTCATGAATAGTATCAGAGGAATAATAACTTCGAATATAACATAATGATGTACTGATAGCAACACGAGCAGAGTTCACCGAACGCTGATGATACAGGACAGCACAGAGCATCAGAAGCAAATGAGCCGTGAGCGATAGAAGCAACTTGAGCCAGAAGAAAATAACAGCAAAATCCATTTGAGCCGTGCGATTTTAGAACCAAATGATACCTGCCTCGAGATTTATTGATCATGGAGTGGATTATTCTGTGGAATGAACATGAAATGGAATTCTTTATATAAAATTATTTGGCGACGGAACTGTCTGGATATTTCGAGTTTCTGCCATTCGTAGTCCGCAATTTTACTGTAACTTCAAGGATTCTCAACAAGAGGATCCCACTCCATTTGCTGCGTGGTACTCGGAATGTTGTTCAGCAACATCACTCCACATTCCTACCCTGACATCTTTTGTCATGTGAACCTCTCCCTACTGTCTATAAGCCACCTGTAGGCTGTTGATTTGCCAACACAAACTCGTCGACATGAGAAACATTTCAGGAGAACACCTGCTAACGAATCATGCTTCATCCACGTCATGTTGACTTATTTATCAAGTTAAAGTTAACCAGCACTGGCTTAGGGAGAAATCAAACAACTTCTTGTAGAGGCAGGATTAAGTCGTGGTTCCTTGAATCATGGCAACAAGCTTATGTTCATTATATTCATATGTTTCATATCTATCGTCAACTTGGCCAACTCGTCAGGTACAATTTACTTTTTACAGCAAAACCACAGTTTGTAATCTTTGTGATTGAATTATCAATATGCTGCTTCCCAAAATGGATTTTCTGGTTGGATAGATTTCATCACTCGAGCCCTTGAATTCAGAAGCGAGCCACTAACATTCCCCGAGTAACAAACATAAAATATTACTCCATCAGTTCAGTGCCTAAATTTTCAGGTAGAATATGGTAGAACAATTCACAAAATTTTAATGTTTCCTAATACCGAAGAAGGTAACCTGGAAACTGATTGCTGCACCCATATACCTAAAGGCATGATTCGCTGATTCTATTGCGTGTTTTAAGAATCGTAGCCATTGATGTTATAAATAATGGATCATGTTCCGCATGAATCCATTAATCGCTATAATGCCTCTCTAATGGAACGTTGAATATATCACTTACTTTTATCCTTTATTATGACAACACCATCTCTATTAACATACTCTACGATCTCAAACTATATCCGACCATCTTCACTGAGCCCATGCTCAGGGTGGGATGAACGGAAAAATTTATTTATGTTGTTTCATTAGATCCTCTCTTTTATCATCGCTTTGCCTAGTCTAATCGAGCACAATTCTCTCCCATTAAAACGGGTATTAGGGATACTGCCTTCTCTTTTAAAGCGAGTAATTGCAGGCTTGGAGCAATATTTTCTCATGGGTGAATGTAATTAAACCTCTGGAAGAAAAGGTTGGAGGAGATTCTTTGATGATGGAGGACTTTGTGACAGCAATGGTGGAACGGGGTAAACATACCTTCCTGGGCTTCTGGTAACATCGTTGTTCGGCAGGCAGAAGCGATAACATTATTATGCTCTTTTCTTGCCTTATTAAAATAGGCCTTGGTACTTATAAGATAGACCTTAGTAAGATATATCGTTCTTTCTATAAAATATGTTAGAATCAGAGCCTGGAATGCAACAATTATAAAGTAGCGAGACTTGTGGCAGGGGATAAGAGCCCCTGTGGCAGGGGATAAGAGCCCCTGTGGCAGGGGATAAGAGCCCCTGTGGCAGGGGATAAGAGCCCCTGTGGCAGGGGATAAGAGCCCCTGTGGCAGGGGTATGAGCCCCAGTGGCAGGGGCTAAGAGCCCCAGTGGCAGGGGGTAAGAGCCCCTGTGGCAGGGGTAAGAGCCCCTGGGGCAGGGGCTAAGAGCCCCAGTGGCATGGGTATGAACCCCTGTGGTAAGAGGCAAGAGCGCCTGTGCAGAGGGTAAGAGCAGCCCCTGAGGCAGAGGGTAAGAGCCCCTGTGGCAGAGGGTAAAAGGCCCTGTGACGGGGAAAAGAGCCCTCGTGTCAAGGGGTAGGAGCCCCAGTGGCAGAGGATAAGAGCCCCCGTGCAAGAGGGTAAGAGCCCCTGTAACAAGGAGTAAGAGCCCCTGTGGCAGGGGGTAAGATCAAACTGGCTGATTTATCAGCCGCTGCCTATTTCAGATGTTTCTTTGCATAAGATAATTCCTGACTTGGAAGCAGGTGCTATTACTCACTCAAGTGTGCAAAAGTAGAGAAAACATATAATTATTATTAGGTCATTCATTACCATCGTCTGGCAATGGGTTTTCAATTCTTAAATGTAACACATGAACTTCATCATCAAATACATTGTTCGAATTAACAAAACGACAGTTCAAATTGAATTCGTCACAGCTCATCTCTAGTCGTCCGCTGGTTCGTATTTCAAGGAACAAAACGATATCTGAAATATTATCATACATGATCTTGCAGGTAACCCACCTAACCGCGCAAGTTGAATCGTTTTTTAGTTCATGGGCAGATTTGATCACCTGGCAACTGAATCATTATTGAAACAGAACAAAATGATGATGCAGACAATGGAAAAGGAATCGTTGCTTCTTATCTTTTGTGGTTTTTGTTAGTGGCTGTTGTCTAGCCACCCATATTTTCCAAATCTCGCGTGTTAAAATGGGAGGCGAGTGATGGTCTCTACCGATGCTTGTGCGACATAAGTGTGGGAATTAGTTTCTTTCCCACAGCACTTTACACACTTAATTTCCTTATAATACACTTTTAAGGGTATTGACACTGGATTACATCTTTAAATTTAAACAATCGGGCATGTAGCCAACACATCATGAATCAATGGGAACTTACTTGGATTTGGCGGGAGTTTTTCTATCTTCATCGAATTGATGGCCACTTCATGTGGGCTCCCTTTCTTGAATAGACTGTCGTCAACGGTCATGGAGTACTAATCAGCTATTGTTACTCTATGTACTGCGTCATACTACCTGGCAGGGTTAGTAACTCTCTAAGCTACAGTAAAATCTAACTAAGCTAGTCAGTTCGTCTGATGGTATCCTTGTGTACGATCGCCCACGGGCACACACGAACTCGGGCATAGTTACATGAACACTGGGGCTTCAGCCCTCTTTCCCATGGGGCGATCATCTTTCACGCTCACCGGTTGGGGACACATACACACGGACAATCGCACACAAAGGCTTACTCTCATTCAACAACAACTACAACCTGACCGTAATTAAACATTACCATACCATAGAAATGACTTATTTCAATGTCATATGTATACCTTAGGATGACTTACGCCCACAACAGGGGCTACTTGGTTTTTAAAGAATTGCTCTATAAACGACAGGGGAAATTCATCTTACAAAAAGCGAGTAGTAGTAACTTCCAGGCAGTTGGGAAAGGGGAGGGAAAGGGGGGGGGAGAGGGCGGTAGACACTGCACACATCCTTCACAATCTCAAACCAAGAAACGCTCACTCACGCGGAAAACAAGATGGTTCACAAAATATATACATACATAAATATACATATACACATATATATATATATACATACATAAGTACATACATATAAACATATGCATATATACACTAACTTCTTCTCCGTGCTAGGCATGTGGGATATATTCTCCACAATAAGTAAGCAGATAACTCTTCGTTCTGTCCATACATTTTACTGGACCATGTCTATAGGCGACTGGTGTCTTAGCCCCACCTGTCTTAGAAATAGCGTCCGCCATTTGTTGAATCCACTGACCAATGAAAACTAACAAAGCGGAGAAACAAGGGTTATCAGTGGTAATATTACCCCTGCGAATCAGAGCCTGCCCACTGAGGGGTGATGGGCGTGACCAGCGGATGATAACGCAATTGTTTTAATTATTGATTTCCACGGATATATGAGCGTCAAGAAATCAACATTTCTCTTCGTTGGCAACCCAAAAAAAATCAAAGTGATCACGTGCATTGACCATGAATATCAATATTCCGATAGCTATTAACTTGTCTCAACAGGACACTGGCCCTTTGAAATGATTCTTTGAAAGGCTAAAACTGTAAAACAATATTAGTTTTATTTGTATGATTTATTGGCAACAACGGAAGAACGTTCAGAAAACGTTTTTCTCCGACGTAAGTTAACAGTTTTGCAATGAGGAAATATAATATTTAGAAGAGTTGGATATAATAGTTGTTGAAATATAACCCATGAGTATTGCTTTTGGCTCAATGAAAACTGCTCCTCATTATTTGAATTAATTCTGTTATGGAAAAAAGGCTGCTCTAAACACCATTGTTCAATTTGGCTCAGACTGTAAACTTTCGATCGTAATCGTTTACTGCCGTTTAATTATTCCTCCCTGATATTTACGAATGCAAAATTAATAGAGTGGAACAGCTTTTGGCTCTAAATAATTTCGGGTTAACATCCTACATCGTAAACGTTTTTGGTACTCCAAACTTAGGTGCTAAAGAGGTGTTTCAAATCTTTTGAAGGCGAATAATTTTTCGGTGACTCAACGTCGCCGATCTGAAGATATGATATTTACATGATTGCAACATTGATTCGTTTCATACCATAAATTACTGAGATTCTACAAATTTGATTTTCAACCCTTCTTCCAGAAAATGGCGGTATGGATATTGGAACCAACGGGGGATAAAGATGTAATTACAACTCGTGTTACCTACCCATAAAAGATAGTGAATGTGTTAGTACAGAACATGCCTAAGCTGGTGCCATCAATTCGCTAAAGGTAATGAAAGCATAGAGTGAAACCGTGTCTCAAAAACATTGCAATCAATGGCAATGACAGTTATAGTTACGCTTTTGTACCCCCATATGGAAAGCGACTACCTACTCGCACTACCATCGAATCGGCTCGTCAAAGGAGGGGGCAATTCGAGCGCTGGTTGCGTCCCTCTTCTGATGTCGCGGTGGCCGCTGGAAGGTTTCGAACAGGCTTGCAGGTTTGCTATTACAGTTGCACGGTCATGCCACCCCCCCCCTCTCTACCTCCAAAGAGGGACGGCCGAAGGTAAGACGCAACAAACACTCCTCTTGTGCAATTACACACGTAGAAAAAAACAGCCATTTCAGGTTTATGAGGTGCTGTCATGACTCCGCAAGACACAGTTTAGCGAGAGTGAGGTTTGAGATCAGTGTCAGGAGCAGAGGCCGTCCATCACGTTTCTCAACAAAGCGCTAAGGGAGGAAAAATGCATCAGCGCCGCGTCGAAATTCATCATTTACAGTCATTCTCTACCATGACCTATCCAATGCACACTCTCTCATAACCTTCCCACTAATGTCATTGCTCCGTTAGCCACCCAAACTTCGTTTTTCATCTTGGACTACGTCAATTCATCTTAGTTTTAGTCACGCATATCACTTATCTCCCATCCTTCATTCTCATCATAAGTCCAACTCACCTCAAAAGACGTAAATCTACTCTGTCCTCCATTTTCCTCACCATTCTTCTCTTATTCGAGCAAAGTCATTATTAATGGTAGCCCACAGCGTCACTCCGGCCATGCCAATCAAACATTTTATCTCGATAGCATTCAACCTTCATTTCTCTTCCGTTCCCGCTCCCGCGTCTCAGTCTCATATCGCACTCTTGGTATCATCACCCTCTCATACAACCACCTCGCTTCCATACCCAGTGTCCAACAGCACGTCACGCTCTTCAGGGCACCCAACACTCGTCACCCTGCCTTAACTGTAAATTTTCCATCCATTCCTTTACTTCAGTCTTCTCTAGATGAGAGTCCAGATACTCAAAACATTGGACTTCCTGTCAAACATTTTCCTCGAACATCAGGTTGTTTTAGTTATCACCTTATTACCTTTCTCACTAATGCCGTATTAACCTCCTCACACATGCTTTATCTTTATCCAACCCTTCAAACTTCTCCCAAAATCTGCCACCAGTGCCGCATCAGCTACAGACAGCAACTGACTCAACAGCTACTTCGCCTACTTCGAACTACTCAATACCTTGTGCAAATATCCTGGGGTTCACCTCGCTGACCACTTAATTCATGAACTGATTAAACAGATGAGAAGATATGATGTAACCTTGCCTCCAACCCACTTCCCTGGGAACCAAGCACTCACCTCTCTCCCAACTCTGACACATAGTTTGCTGCGAACATACCAACTACGGACTGCTTCATCACTCATATTGGGAGCGTTCATACCACAACTCATATCTTAATAATTGTTTCTTCATTTTATCTCCTTTGTCCATACCTCATACAGAAGAGCAGGGCAATCAAATCACCACTCTATTAGCATCGCACCCTACACAAAACACAGATTCAGTTGCCTCACCATCCATTTGACAACGGTTACTTCACCTCTTTGTAGGCACTCAGTCTTGACGCCCTCCAAGCCAGAGTACTTCCCTACTTTCATCACTTCTTTCGACACCAGCACATTTTTCTTAGTTTGGTCCGCAACAACTCATGCTTCAAAAATCGGCGCCCGTGCATCATATTCAACAACTTCAGCATCTCTGACATCCTTAACATTCAGCGTCTCAAAACACTCAGCCCACGTTTTCGTACAACACAACTCCCAACAACAACCGGCCGTTTACATCTTTCACTACCTCGTCCTTTCCCGTCTTCCCGGCTTCACCCTCTTCACCTCTTTTCAAAATATTATATTGTTCTCTTTCAATTTTCCTGCACAATCACCTATCCCACCTTTCATCAGTTTCCCTCTTTGCACTTCTCACCAAACGATTCACCTCTTTTTTAGCCCCTACATTGTGACCAAAGGCCACCACCGACCTCACATGCCAGCACTCCTCAGAAGCTATTCCCGTCTGCCACCGCTATTTTAATCTCCTCGTTCCACCACTAAAAACTCTTTCTTCTAAAATAGCAACACTTCCTCCTACTCCCTCCTCACATGTCAACTCCGCATCTCTGATCGTCACCCATTCTTCTAGAACATTTCCTAGGCCATGCTTTCTCATAATGTCATATTCCTCCTTAAATGCCCCTTGAATCCTCTCGGTTCTGCTTGCCACTTTTTCACTCTCAATCATTCTTCCGCCAGTAAACGATCATACATTCCTCCACCTTCCCTTCTCAACGCCCTTACATCCAATAGCCTTAACACCACTCTCCTCGAAATCAATACGAAATCTAGCAAACCACAAATGCACCACAGGTCATCTTTATAAATGTTTACGTTAGGACCCACCACCAGATCCCGCTCCTTGCACAAACCTATCAGGTTCCCTCCCCATTCATTTTCACAAAAAACGGCTTACCACTTTAACACATTATCCAAACTACGTCTTCATTTCTTGTATTTAGGTGTCGCACTACGTCTTCATATCTCGTTAGGCGTCCACTTTATTTCTACCGACAAAACTCTCAAACATTCACTCAGGCTAATGCAATAATTTTTCCTCACCTTCACCCTCATTTCGCTAAATGATCCGACAGTGGTCGCGAACGTACATCCAGCTTTACCTAATCAAACAATCACCCACATCGCTCTAGAGGAATCATGCTAAACTCCGTAACGCCTCACAGCGAGCCGTTCACACAATAAAGACACCACGCATTCTAGAGCCTAACCTTCTATCACGTCAGACATCCTTCTACTTCCCTCCCTTAACTCCGATGCGCAACCTTTCTGTCAACTTCAACTCATTCAACGCCAACACATCAAACTTCCTCTTCACAATTGCCTCATCAATCTTTCTCTTTAGCAACAAGCGTACTACAGCCATGCATACTTGGTGACCTTGACAGCTGGGTTCGAAGAGGCTTGAACCTCTCCTCCACCTATTCATCTTGCCATCTTGGATGAAGGAATTTAGAGAGGAAGAGATCCCTGCTCTATTGATGTTTATTAGATTATGTTTTCACAACATAACCATTTCCCCGTTTTCGTTACATGGCAATTGATTTTTTTATTCAGCATTGCCATGTATTGCAGGAATGATGCAGAAATGTCAGATGCTGTAAGTACGGTCGGCAGAAAAAGTTAGCTGACCTGGATACCTATAACAAATAATTGTAGCAAATAGTAGTTAAAATCTTCGCCGTTTTTGTAGTTTGTGGTGTACATACTTACACTAGTTGGGGAATGAATGATTTCTGAATAGAAATTCATGTTCGTCTCCATAACTGATTATGGAAAATGGACTAAATTCAGTATTGAGAGGATTCTAATTTGCGTCCGTAATCACGAAACTCATACTTAGCAACAAATTGCGATTAACTTTGGATAAAGTATCGAACAGTATTACTTCCGGTGCAGCTTTTCTCATAAATATTTTCAAAATATCTCTAAAGTATTTGTTTAGTGATGAAAAAGATTTTCCCGACATAAATTAAAATACACATAATACTAAAACTAAGTTATTTACTGCCCCATGTTTTATTTTTAGATTTTCACGGTCGGCGAACATTTGTTGGTGACCCTGCATGCACGGTGCAATCTTTAACATTTCGCTACATAACAGAAGACAGTTTTGAAAAAAAATATGCTCTCAAAAAAAAATGTTCAAAGTCTTGAGAAGAGTTGAATGGTAATGCAATTGCTATGTTGTGTGAGCTATATAGGCAACGTTGTTATTAGGTATTTTGAATAGCTATCGTGTGACACAATATATTTAAGAAATCAATTGAAAATCAACTATCCAAATTAACAGACACTCGAATTTAGACTTAGAACAATTAACGGAATAACAAGAAGATGTAGATACACGAGGAAAGACCCATACATTATTAACGTTCAAATACTGCAATGGCAAATCTGAGATGAGCCTGGTTGAGCTGAGAGTTTACAACTGTTATATCCTAAGTATTTCAGTCGAGTCGACGAGCAGGTTTCATTGTAAAAGAAGTCTCGTTCGGTTGTAAGTTTATCATTTATTCCCATTGACAGCTTGAACCACTCATCATATCGCAGGTGATGGAAGAAACTCCTGAATGTGAAGCCATGAACATCACGAGAGTTAACCGCTGCAGATTGCACGGTTCTCTCAGAGATACTGCAATCAATTATTGGCGATATATAGTTACAGAATTTCCTCAAGATAGTAGTCGGAGTCTGCTTTTAGAAATTAGTTATTAACCACCTAGTGTTTTTGTATAGCGATGGCATAAATGCATGTTTCTAGAAATCTCATTTCCGCGTTTTGGTTTCAACATCTTTTTAATTAGGTTGTATGTATTTATGTGTGTTTTTATAGTTGTATGTATACAGCCGTACGCCTTGCGAAAACAGTTAACTATTTGTGCATACATACAAAAGCACAATTTCGATGCTGGAATGTCGAAAGCATTACGCGAGAAGTCCCTATTCGTATAGTTCTATGTACATGACGTGAAAACTTACCTGGTTTGCTATCAAACATATCAACCAAACAAGAAAGATCGTAGGTTCATTTCATTATCGACTAGATTATTAACGATGCAATTGTTGTTCGGCTAACACGTGTCACTGCATCTCAAACACGTGTCACTGCATCTCAAACACGTGTCACTGCATCTCAAACACGTGTCACTGCATCTCAAACACGTGTCACTGCATCTCAAACACGTGTCACTGCATCTCAAACACGTGTCACTGCATCTCAAAGGTGAACATACAGTGCAATTTTTCATCTCATAGGTACATCTATTCGATCACTGTAACTTACACTGCTTCGTGACAGATTTCATCATTCTTTCGTTACTTTTATATCGAAAAATAAGTAAAAAGACTCAGTAATAGGATATGAGCTGTCAACTGGTCACAAAGCACCAATCAGGGTTTGTGTTCAACATCTTAGTTTGTGAACAACTTATTCGATCCGACCTCGTTGAATTGGCTTAGACGAAGAGCAGTTAACAAATTGAAAACTGATTCTAAATCTTCGAAATTATTGGAATTTAATACTTAATACGCAATATTAAACTAACGGGCAATACGTCAGTTGGTTTCACCCAGATTCTACAATTTTATCGGTAAGCTTCTTATTAAGTGTTTGCTTAGAGGCAGATCCGAGCTATTGCCAGATAGAGGGAATCGCACTCTCCAGTTACGGATTCCAGTTACAATTTCGTAGGCAGTTACAGATTCAGGCCCGATTAAATAACAATACTACCGACAATAAATAGGGTCTAAAGGGCTTTAGAAGTATGCCCGTCAGTACACGAACTTGCAAGTGTTCTTACCGTGTTTACTCTTTGTGTAACTGGGTTTGCAGAACAAAATTAAGCCGAACAAAAAAAGAATCAACCATAAATTCAGTTCCAGCAAACATGAAAGAAACGAAGAAACCACAGTCCATCTGCAAACCTTTAGAATTCTAGGGTAATTATGATTCAGGAGCTTCATATTCTAGGGTAATTATGATTCAAAAGCTTCATATTCTAGGGTAATTATGATTCAGGAGCTTCATATGCTAGGGTAATTATGATTCAGGAGCTTCATATTCTAGGATAATTATGATTCAGGAGCTTCATTGGCAATCCTGCTGAACTGAGCACATCATTTGAGTCGAGGGCAATTCCAATTCCAGTTGTATTTGATTGACCAGAATAACGCTAGGGGAATTAGAGCATCCAGATATGGACGCTGTGGCAGTCGCCTACACTCAGAACAGGAGCAATTAAACAAACCTGGACGGCGAAATCGTCCCACCCATGGAGCATACGCGTTCTTTCAACGTCGGAAAAAATGTTTTTCGTGTTTTGCTTCCAACATAGTGAATATAAGATTGTAAGTAGTTGTGCATGTTTTTTGTTTTTTTTCTCATATG
>SDVV010018971.1:0-13633 GCA_016164225.1 Gammarus roeselii | reverse complement strand
ATGCGGACTAAAATGTATTAGATTTTATATTATATCACATTTTTTTGTATCAAAATTTTCAATTTTTTTTTGTCATTGCAGCTACATGGTGAACGCTAAATCAAACTTCAATCATTTTCAATTATAATTCCGAACCAAAGTCGAAAATGTGCATGCAAGTATAGCAAATTGAAGCTGGAAACATATTTTTGATTCTCTGCTCGTGCAGGATTTTCAATCAAGCTGAGGGATGATCCTGTCACTGTCATAGTGCCAGTTATAATGTTATCAAACCCTTACTGCTTACTCATTATCTTGAGAACGGTGATAAAATATGCACTGGACTGTCCGCATGAAAAGAAATTTGATCCTAAACTCAATATTGATGGGATGAGGGCATGTATTAAATCGAAAGAATGTGTTCTTTGTTGATCACTTCAATTCACATATATTTCGGAAAAAATAAGAATAATGTTACAACTAAACTAATAAATTAATTGTGATGTACGCCATTTGATGATGAAGATTTCCGGATCGCTGACTGTGATCTTGCTTTTTTAACAGAAAAATGTTGGAGCAATCAACTAAAATCAAATCAAGAATTGCGAATTATTAAAATGCAAAAAAAATAACGGATAATTCCCAATTTGTCTTTTAAATAATAAACAACCAACGACTCCAGCAACCAAACCAGTTCGATGCCCCGGCCAAACGATATCATCTCGGAGCTCTTAGCAACACTCCTCTTCAAGCATTACATCGTAGGCCTGTGAAGGAAAGGAGGTAAAAAGCTGGCAACACCTCAATATTTTCTAGGATACGAGGAAACTAATCCCTCAACAATGGCAAAGAGCTCCTCCATCACCCCCTCCCTGCAGGGGCTGGAAAACAGAACAGGGAGAGAATGATTTCGCATGATTTCAGCGAGGGCCAGAAACATTTGTCAGCGAGGGTAACATCAAATTAGGTACACAATGTTTGCTGGAAAGACGCAGCCTCTGTGAAGTCGCCTGAGTGACCCGTATGCAATGAGGTGCAAATGCATCAATAGTTTGTAATTTGGTTTCAGATGACTTTATTTTCCATCCGACTACTTCATGTATTCCTTGACTATCCTGGTTAATCTACTTGATCGGACGACTGTTCAAATACAGTTATAATTAAACTCATTTTTAGATATATTGTATGTATTTATATATTATGAAGCATTCGTGCATTTTTGTCGATCAAAAATAATATAAATGTAACGTGACTTCAGATGTTCAAAAACAGTGTTTAAATTAGGTCATGTTCAGACGAGTGATAAAAAAATAATATACTCATTCCTTTGATAACGTCATTGGAAGTCTGTCTCTAGGTTTATATTAACTGTTGTTGTGGTGTAGATTTTATGTACTGAAAATATGTTAATTTCTAGCTTTGTACTGTCCGTTCAAAATCATTTTGACTACAAACATGTGAACCACGATGTCTGAATAATCAAAATTAATCATATGTAAAATAATCCCTTATATCAATACAAAATTTTGAATTCAGTAACGAGGACACTGAATAATAGCCTATAATTTCTAAGAAACAGTTCTCGAAGGCTATTCAATAGCGGTAACAAGGTAGTTGCAGGTGTTTTATTGAATTCTTCGTTTCTAAGCAATGAAAAGCAGAAGCAGATTGTTGTCATGTACTGATAGGCCATCTCTGTGTATTTTTTTGGGACGAGGCTTCCCTGAGCAGTGGCTTTCATTCTCCCCAATCCGTAAGCCAACAGTCATGAAGCCCTAATAGAGGGATTATGGAAAAAGACCGCCAACAGTTCTAATCCTGGAACAGTATGCCTCCAACAGGGGCAAGGGCAGTTGTATAATGGTATTCCGATTGTAAGTTCACGGTTTTTTCTCCTCGCAATGGTAATTTTCTTATTTATTTTGGAAATCTTCTGGAAGCAAAGTTATTGGCTTCAAAAGGACGAGTGGCATTGATACAGATGCAGCTACAAACGCACGCTGCATCACCCGGATGGAGGATGGCCGACAGGACAGCAGAGCGCACCTCCTCAAGCTCCTCTCAGGCACTTACACATTGGTCAAAATTTTGCTCTTTAGCGCTACAGGGTCCGGTCAGAGCTCCATAACACTCACTCTGGATCAGACTGAGGGTCGAGATCCGTGGCAGCAGCAGGGCCCGACTGCATTGGCTGATTTATCTATGCAACGTCATAATTTTTTGAACCTCCATCACCCACGTCCATTCCGATTCTCAACGAGACAATTATGACCGAAAATCCCATCAGGGCGCGTCAGAATTAATCCAATCACAGTCATTCTCCACCCACTCCTATCTCGCTACCTTCGTAGTTATCTCTCCTCCCTAGAGACTCCTTCGCAAACTGCATCTTTCCAAACTTTGGTCTTCCTCTAGACTTACGTTCTCACACCTCATTTACTCAACACACACTCTCAGTTCTTCTTCACACCAGCGTCATGTTCCGTTTGTGACCTTAATTGGGTGTCAAAAATAATTTGTTTCAATGTGAGCTGAAAAAATATATTGATAAATTGTAGACACCAGCAAGGACGACACCGAAGCTGGTGCAGGGAATACATCTGGAAAACAAATTTTCATGATAGAAAAATGTGTCGTTTTGTAAGTTCTTAAAATGCTGTGGTGAACAGTATTTTATTATGAAATTTTTATGATCATGCGGAACCGAAGTTTTATTCAGGAAGAACACTTCCCACCCAAGTTTTCATTCCCCCCCAAGGATTTTTCCTTAATGATTTCTCGTCGAAAAAGATTAATAATGGATTTATTGATTTTTTTCCTGAATTGTTTTGGAACGAATTCGTCTTCATAGCTAAAATAAAGCCATGTTCTGGCCAGATAACACACAATAGTCAGTTTATTTATAAATGAGAGGTGAATGAAATATTCTTGCTCAAAAAGTGTTGTGGCAACACTATTCTGTCTTCCTCCAATAGACAGTACTGTTTTAGAGTAAAGAGTGGGAAGAATTGGCATGGTTTGTTGGAAAAAACTAATTTCTCAACAATACTGGTAAAGATGCGTCAGCGATCTTTATGACATTTACATGAATGTCCTCAAATCACTCATGAACGGATCTTTGTGTCCTTTCAACCGAAACCGGAGCAAACCGAAAGGGATTGATCTGGAGGGGCTTCATTGAATACTTGAATAACGAATTCAATACTCGAACAAACCCTTCCTGGAGGCAACCTGTAGCACTGAGGGATACAAACTATCCCCACTTGAAGAAAGATGGGACAGAAGGCTGCTTGTGCAGGAAGATTTCGATATTTATAGGAATAATGTTTGACTCATGACTTCATATCTAGGTTGTGGGCCCATTACATGCGGGCGGCTGTCAGGTTGAGATGCGACCCCGATTATGTTCACTGATAGGTGGCTACTAAACCTCCCCATCAATGTTGTTTGTATACACACTCATGTGGGAAAGGGACATGAAAGGTATTTTAAGCACGCTTGTCTCAAAATTGATCTATAAATTGTTGTCGTGTATTTCAATCTTGATATGTCTTCACGTGTGCTTTTTTTGACGATATTTTTAATGTATTGGAAGAAAAGTTTTTTGTTGAACTTGTTATCTGTTGTAACCATTACTGTACCATCGAGTGCTTCAATAAAGATATTATTAATTACTATTATTAGGTGATATTGCAACCGTTCAAACGGGCCCGGTTGCCAGTGATTGGTCCGCCGGTTGCAAACCAACCGATGGCAGTTGATTATGAGCACAGCTTGAACCTGTCCCATCACAGGTGAGTACTGATAGCTCTGGTAATCTTCAATCAGCGACAATTCTGTACAGATCCTTCTACCGTCCGTTAGTAGGATCACAACTGACCGAAGAACAAAGAGGTCATGTTGAACACTTACTCCTTTTGCCCTTCGATTATTGAATTGCTAACCATCTGATTTCAACGCCTCAGTTACAGTATCTTCCACATACAAAATTTACAGAATTATAAGTGACTGTGCATAAAATAAATGAAATATTTATGTCGTCAACTTAACGCAGCATGCAATGTATATTTTCAGTATTGTTACTCCTATTATTATTATTTTCATTGCCAGCCTGATGGTGAGTTGAAATGGGTTTTGCATATTTTATTTACGTCATAACATGTACGCACTGACAAAACTCAGATGCACAAAAATGCAAACCCTTTTTACTTAAATTATACAGATACAGATACAGACACTCGGCCGAAATCCCCCAGCATGAGGGGTGGCCTACGGCAAGGCGCACCTCAAACTCTCATACACTCTCACTCGCACACCTTAGCCTTTTTGCGCAAAAGGGTCCGGCCGGGAATCCCACAACACACCTTCCGGGTCTTGAGTGCTGTTCGAGATCAGTGTCGGCAGCAGGGCTCGACAGTGTGACTGGTTTACCCCTGCCGCGTCATGATGACCGGGCCCCCTCCCGCCCACTACCATCCCGTCTTTCAACGATGGGACTAGGGCGGAAACGCACATCAGGGCAGCGTCTAAACTCATCCGTTCACAATCATTCCCCAGTCAAGCCTATCCAATGCACGCTTTCTCGCTACCTTTACACCAGGTCACTCCTTCCTAACGCCTGCTTCACACCATCCATAAACCCAATCTTCTGTCTCCATCTAGGGTCCTTCGTCCACTCACCTCTGCCTTTCCTTCCCTTTATACCAATCTCCCCTCATCCATCCTCACCACGTCCCCGAACCTTCTCAGAACACGCGAATCAATTCTGCCAAGGAGATATCACGGGGACACATGCTCGGCTGCCAACATAGGAACTCTACACCGCTTTCAACAGCTTTCCGTCCACTCCATACAAACGCAACACTCTCCACAGCGCTTCCCAGTCAATCCTGTCGTATGCCTTTTCCGGATCCATGAAGGCCCAGAACACATCCTTTCCCTTTGCAAGGTACTTTTCACAGACCTGTCTCACTGCAAAAATCTGATCGGCACACCCTCTACGGCTCCTAAAGCTACATTGTTCCTCTCCAACTGCACAATCCGTACATTCTCGAATCGTTTTGATCAGCACTCTGCCATACAGCTTACCGACCACACACAACAAACTGATACCTCTTGAGTTGCAGCATTCAGCACCGTTGAATCAGGAGGAATGAATAAAAATGAATTTACCGTGTATGTGAAGTTTTTCTTCTAGAATACATCTGTAATACCAATGGGACAAATATCAAATACAGTTCAATTGGTAACGCCATTTGATCTCAAATCTCTATGGTATTTATTGACAACACAAACCAAACTGGAATTTGAAAACTAGACACATTGAAGTTTGTTGTTTCAAATAGTTTTTGATGCCAGCAACATAGCTTAGCACGAGTATCAAGGGACGATCAACTTCCCAGAAAGGCTTTGATCGGGAAGAAATAACGAGCTTTTCCTGCAATAAGTCAGCTCTAAGCACAGTTTATTTAAGAAGATAAACATTCGCTACATCCGTTAGTCGCATTGTTGAACATTTCCTCTCAACGTTTGAAGTTTTGTAGTTCCGCTCGACACTGAGGAAAATTTGAAAGCAATGCATGCCACTTACTGATGCCAGGTGCGAATATAGAAGGACGGTGTTTCCAATGACTTATGGGTCCCCGCATTAAAATGTACGACCGCTTCATACTATTTCAATTATTCATATGACACTTGCATTGCAGTGTACACTACAGAGATTTATCTTAAATGAACAGAAACTTTCCATATAGAATTAGCTACAAGTGATAGCATCTATAATAAATCAAAAATCTATTCAATATGTTGCCAAACACTTTAAAGATAATTCGTCATTTAAGTTGTACGAACACATTTTTGGTAAATGTTTAGATGATTGTAATTTTTCAATCAACGTGCGCTTCAAAACACCTTTTCTAGACAAAGGGAACACCAACTGTGACATCCACTGCGCCAGTTTCCTTCACATTTCCCATCGAACAACATGAAATTTGAGACGTTATCAAGTGAAACTCATAAATGCTTTGACAAAGCATATGCAAATGGATTTTACGTTGCACACAATGAACGCAATTGGCCTTTGACCTGCAGCACAGCTCGAAGATAAGAAATGCACTTGCTGAAGAGGGAACACTGTTGCGCGAGGATGCTTATGAGAGCAGCCATCGGTGCACGAGATTGATTGTGGGATCACGCATTGTTGCGCGAGGTTGCTTATGAGAGCAGCCATCAATGCACGAGAGTGATTGTGGGAGCATGCATCATTGCACGAGGTTGTTTGTGAGAGCATACAACGTTGCACGAGGTTGTTTGTGAGAGCGTGCACCTTTGCACGAGGTTGCTTGTGAGAGCATACAACGTTGCAAGAGGTTGTTTGTGAGAGCATGCATCATTGCACGAGGTTGTTTGTGAGAGCGTGCATCATTGCACGAGGTTGTTTGTGAGAGCGTGCATCATTGCACGAGGTTGTTTGTGAGAGCGTGCATCATTGCACGAGGCTACTTGTGAGAGCATAAAACGTTGCACGAGGTTGTTTGTGAGAGCGTGCATCATTGCACTAGGTTGTTTGTGAGAGCATGCATCATTGCACTAGGTTGCTTGTAAGAGCGTTCATCATTGCACTAGGTTGTTTGTGAGAGCGGGCATCATTGCACGAGGTTGCTCGTAAGAGCGTTCATCATTGCACGAGGTTGCTTGTAAGAGCGTTCATCATTGCACTAGGTTGTTTGTGAGAGCGTGCATCATTGCACGAGGTTGTTTGTAAGAGGTGCATCATTGCACTAGGTTGTTTGTGAGAGCATGCGTCTTAGCGTATTTCAATAACTAACATGTTCAATATTAAAGATGACAGTTTCCCTGCTCATATCCGAGAAATAGTCCCGTCCTTTTGAAAACTAAATTATTGCAACATTAATGGAGCTGAGGTACTGCATACTATATTAGACACAATCAACGATATGTACCTTCACTTCTGTGCAGCGTTCCAGACAATCTCCATCATAAAAATATTTATGTAGTTTCCAACCCGAGGTTTGACACACGGTTCCCTCTCCAGCTGCCTTCCTGTGCCTGTGACCACTCTGTCGAGACCAACAGATTTATTCAGTCATCCACAAAATGTTTTCTTCCTAGTAAAGTTCAAGTGTTGTCGTCCTATTTGCGGCGCTATTTTGAGGTGAAGTACCCCAGAAATTGGCCCGAAGTGCCTGCTTGAAAGTATTGGAAAAAAACTGGCAGAGATATTCTATAAATGTTATTACTTGGGATAAAAGCGTCACTCGCATTTCAGAGCTCGTAATTGATACCCCACCAGCTATCTTGATACTTTATCGTCGCTCTATAAAAATACATGCATCATTGTTTAATAAAAGATAATCAAATTGACAAATATTTATAAAAAATCCTAAATAAAATCCGTGACACTCGGTTCATTCGACCCAAAATATGAGCCGAACAATCACATCTCGTTTCAATTGATCAAGCGTTCCTATGGAATCCCATTCTGGAGATTTTATGATTTGCTTACTTTCCCCAAGAGCAGAGCTACTCTATGCATAGCCGCACCATTCTCGTAACTCTGTGTTTAATTATTTCGTTCCAACTTTGTTGTATCGCCTCTTCCGCGGACTGATGCCCACCTTTTTAGCCGGTGAGCCTTACGAAACCGACCTGTCTGTCGGTTACCGCGATAAGATTAACGCCCGCCTTGCTTAGCCGGTGAGCCTCACAAAACCGACCGGTCTATTGGTTACCGCGATAAGATTAACGCCCGCCTTGTTTAGCCGGTGAGCCTCACGAAACCGACCTGTCTATCTGTTACCGCGATAAGATTAACGCCCGCCTTGTTTAGCCGGTGAGCCTCACGAAACCGACCTGTCTATCTGTTACCGCGATAAGATTAATGCCCACCTTGTTAAGCCGATGGTCCTCCCAGGAGCAAATTTTTCTGTTCCCAGCAGCCGCACTGGACTAAGCCCGCTTTATTTCTCCGATGAGCCTCACAAGACCAACCTCATCTGCCTCCCAACCGTCGCACAAGCTTCATCAGATCTACAGAAATATGTAGGCTAAGTGCAACACGTGACCCAGAGTGATCATTACATGTTGACGAAATGTTCGGCTATGACCTGATCTCAGACACTGATTCTTTTGTCGAGAAGATTCTCCGAATAAATGGAAGTGCATTAGCATTGTTCCTTAATGCGGGTTGGCCTATGCATTTATAATTTCTGCCTTTCATACTCTTCTGTATAACTTGTTTTAGGACACTCTCGAGGGTTTATTAAATTTTTTAATCAACATGTCATAGGCAAAATTACTTTCTGCAGTTGTTCATGTAAAGACATGGTCTCGTGATTTGTTTCCTATTACTCCGACCTATCGCAACAGATCGTGAGTAGAGCCGACATCAGCAGACTGCATCGAGGATGTGGCTGCAGTTATTGTTGTTAATTTGTTGTAGGTGGCGAGTCGTCTATTCTCATCGCGACATCGCCATGGCCGCCAACTTTGTCATACGGTATATTGGAAAACAAACGCCACCTGTTGGCGACCAATCCAAAATTTCTACTGTTCTCAACACAATTGTTTAACTGGTAGCCTGAAGATATTGGCCAATAACATGTTTCATTTGAAGTTGAATACATCATTTGTAATATTCTAGACCTGTTTTCTATTGCTTAACACAGCTAATCAAACGAAACTATTGTCCTAAAATGAGTACGAGTCATAACAGTACTCGCTTCTTGCTTTCTGGCTGGTTCGAGAGAACGTTGAGCTGATCAGGCATTGAATCGTGATTCAGTTTGCAAACATAAGTTTCTAGATGCCTCCTGCAATGCACAAAAGTGTAGGCTAGCGATAAAAGTGATGTTATATGGCGTATTATTTTAAAGAGAATAATCTATGTTCCCCGTAATTTCTACTAGTCCCTTGTTTAGTAAGCTCGTTGTGTTTCTGGGTCCTGATAAATTAGGTTTCGATTCCTAATATTTGCTCGCACCACCATACCGACACGCATTCATTAAGGATAAACTTTGATTGAATGTTTTAGGAGCTTTCGCTCCTGCAATATACGAGCTTAGTGGGAGTTGTTCCAGGAAAACGTAATCTAATTAAAACGAGGAGAATGAAGGCTGCTAAAAACATCTCGTAACATCACAATACATTAAAAACAGTGGAGCTTTCGAGCGTATCCTGACACTCATCATCAGCACCATCTGAAAATGCGGAAAGGATTGACAAATGTGAAGGCACATTGATCCAAAATATTCAAAATCAAGCCTAAAAATATTAGTGCCGAAGAAAAAACGTTGTTCCGTAGGTAATAATTTGTTTATTCTTGCTTATGAATATTTTGTATCAATGTGCCTTCACATTTGTCAATCCTTTCCGCATTTTCAGATGGTACTGATGATGAGTGTCAGAATACGTTTGAAAACTCCATTGTTTTACATATCGGAACGTGATGTTACGATATGTTTTTAGCAGCCTTCATTCTCCTCGTTTTGATCAGATAAGCCTAGTGATATTGATTGACTCAAAAATATATCATTTACATTTTTTGATATTACAACTTGCTTGAGAAAGCAGGAAAACATCAATGGTCAAGGGCGTGGGAAGCGTGCATGCCACTGAAATGCATAAAAAAACTACACGCATCGTACGGATTCTGTGTAGATTGATTGACGGACAAAGTAACGAAACCCGTATTAAGAAGCCCAATATGTGTCCATTCTGGTTTGTTAATAATCGATTTAATCTGATTTATCATTAAAAATTGGCAAACAATAAAAAATCCGATAGTACTATTCCTCGTTTTGATTTTCTTGCAAACGGGTGAGTTTCAATTATTCCTTAAGCATCTTTGGTGGGGCGATGTTTGACACCAATTTTAATTCTGTGCTGATATAGTACAATGCCGTTCAATCAGACCAAGGCTTGACGAGTCTTTATTAAATAAGGTCACGTTGAAGCTTCCCGATATACTAGTAACAACGAAGAGAATGTTTGAAAGCATTTCCCAACAAATTTATGCATTCGGACCAATATCTGCCTTTTGTTAAATGTTGCGATGCAGCAGACTCGTTAGTTTGCAAAGTGCTTTCTGATATCCCGCCACAGAGTATTGATGCCTCATGAACGTCAACGGCAACCATATTCAAGAAACCAACAAACTCTGAACTAAAAACGATGCCGCAAGTAATTCTGCTTCTCTCCAGCTCAGACGTTCCATGAATAATAGAGAGGAACCCGGTAACAAACTACCCTAAGCCGTGTCTGGCAGGCTGCATAAAACAGTCGCTCGTTACATGCCCGCATGGACCGCATCACTTAAACGGAAGCCTGCCTTGTGCAAAGAAGGGAGGAGGCCAATGGGGCATAATGGAATAGGTGTTACCAAGGAGATTAAAATGATATGGACACTATTTTGAAGGCCTCTATCTTCTCGGTAACTGTTAGTCCTTGCACTTGTTTATTTTTTTTCTGATAGTTTTTTTTGTCGTAAGTTTGCAATGAAATCAATGTTTTTCAAATGAAACTAAAAACAATTAATGCATACATTTTTTTAAATTTTGAACATTGTTTTTGTGGGTTAAGAAGGACATAAAGTTTGGTGAACTATACTCTCCCAATTTTAATAAAGTATAGTTGACTTGTCGTGCAAATTTTTGCTCGAAATTGATATTTGATTTCGGATGAGACGACTAAAAATCGTCCACCTCAAATAACACCAACCTAAAGGAATGTCAACTTTTGAGCCTCACCCGTGTTTATCGCCAAATCCATCGGAATTAACCATATATTAAATCAACTTAATCAGGCTCAACTTATTTAGTCTCCATTTTTTAAGCTCAATCCCATATAACGTAAACTTTTTCAAGTTCAATCCTATATAACGGCAACTTTTTAAAGCTCAATCCAATATAACGTCAACTTTTTTATGTTCAATCCTGTATAACGTGAACTTTTTTTGGCTAAATCTTATATAAAATATATTTATTAAAGCCCCATCCTATATTACGTCCACGGTAAATAACACTAACCTAAACGAACGTAATTATTTTTAAGTTCCATGCTATTTAACGTCCACCTTAAATAGTACCAACCTAAGGAGCGTCATTTTTTTATCCGCTTTCGTCACGCAATCGAGCGTCTGTAATCGAGTGTGGCTCCATAGCCTCTGATGCCCATCCATTTCACTCCCCGCAGGTATCACACCTACCTAGCCTAACCTACCCTAACCAAACCTAACATGCTTAGCTAGCAAGTAAAAAACAAAAGCCTGCGGTGAGTCAAATGGATGGGCATCAGAGGCCATGGAGCGGACAGAAAATTGACAGCAGCACGAGTGAGGTCAGCAGCACGAGTGATGATAGACTGTCTTCGTCTATAGCTTTGTATACGAGTTAGGAAATTTTCAGTAGTATGTCTTCAGTCGAGGTCTTTCGTCTGAATGCATCCTGACAGTCATCGAGCTTGTTTGCCTTCTCCAGGTAATCAAGAAGTTGACGTGAAATAATCGTATCCATGATTTTTGATATTACTGGCAGAAGGCTTATGGGTCTTCTTTTTTAGGGGTCAGTTACCTCCCCCTCTTATTGTGGACAGCTTTGATAAGCGCGTGTTCCAAATTTTGAGGGAAGGTATTGTTATAATGGATGTGTTGATGAGCAACTGGAGATATGAAAGAATAATTTCGAACCCGTCCTAAAAGTACCGTAACGCTATGCCATCGTCCCACAATATTTTTTTTGCACCTAAATTGCAGAAACGAGTAAAATCTGCTTACTGGGCTCAGTAAACACATTTGGCCCTTCTTGGTGAATGAGTCGTTATGAGAAGAAACTGGAAACCGAGTTGGCTTATGCATTTGCCAAGGTTTCGAGATTCTGCTGTTTGGCACCATCTTCCCGAGGGTCTTCCAAGTCGGCCTCGGTTGGTTTTTTGAAACAAATTATTGGGCTCAATTTATTAGGCTTTAATTGAATATCATTGAAATCTATTATGACAGAGTTTTTTTTTCAAATTTGCTGCTGTGTTGAGATTGAATTCTATATAGTTGAATGGCTGACTGCTGGCTTTGGGGCGCTGTAAATCGCTCCGACAATAGGGGATTTGGTTTTTCTTACTTGGACGGTAATGCAAACACCATCAAATTTGGAACCGTTTCCAGCCGTTTTCAATGTCCTGGTTATTTATTTATTCTTATCATAGATACAGGCGCCGTCTCCTCCCTCACCTCGGTCGTTTCTGAACAGTTCGTGCCCATCTCTCTGAATGAAGTGACTGTCCATGTTTGGTACCAGTCATGTCTCAGTGAGACAGAGTATATCAACATTTCCATTAGTCAGCATTAGCTTGACTTGTTATTTCTTAGACATGAGACTTTTCACTTGTATGTGTTTATTCGTATGTGTCTTTTTTTTGGCCGAGGCTTGCTAACCTTGTCGCAGGGATCACGAGGGGCGCTAGTGCCATCTAGTCACATCTTCTCGGGCGTGCTACGATGATTATTACTGCGATCTATATTGTATTTTCGATGATTGCAGTACTGCTTGTAATGAAATCCTGGCTACCGACGCAGGTGTCAGGTGCATCATTTATCGTGCTGAACTTGTTGGAGCAGTAGTGTATGCCATTAGGTGTTCTATTTGTATGTGTGCGATTTTAGAAATTTCGGCGTGGGAACAAGTGCACTGTAATGACTGTCTTTAGGTGAATGAATACCTTGATACCTGACTGACTGTTATCCAAATGTGGCTTGATGGACCTTATTGCTGTATTGGCGGAGCTATCTTCCTGCACAATGTGAATCTGATGCCCCATAGTGATACTCAGCATTATGGATATCAGGTCTCCCAGGGGTTGATTGCAGTTTCTGTTGTAAAAATACTCTTCCATATACATCAGGTAGGGGTCGTCGTAGCCGTTTTTTTGTATAAAACAGGAGTAGAAGTCCATGTTTATGTCGGCTTCCTCCAATGCGGCGCTCAGTAAGGAGACAATGTCTTATTTGGGACAATACCGAATTTGGTATCTCATCATTTTATAACATAGCCATTCATCGGAATTGGACACTGGATAAAAGATTGTGGTGTTATAATCCTATCATCCATGCGATAGAATATGGAAAGTCCCTACTCAATTCCAAATGCATTCAGAAAACGAGGTTCGATTTTCGGCGATTCCATTGCTGTTGAGCATCAGTAAGCCTAACAGCAAATTTTCCAAACTTGCTGTTAGGCTTACACTGCGTCATCAAAGCTCGACGAGAAACATATTTCCCTGTGCTCACAAGCGTAATTCACAATATTTGTTCAGGATTTGTTAGCAAAATATTTAACAATTATGCGATGAGATTTAATTTAATTCATGACGATGATTCTGAATATGAATCCAGTCATGAAACATTACATGAAGGAGGCGCTGTGTCCACGACTTGCCTGCCATCGTCCCTCAGCCCCATCTGTGGGTCTTATGGTCTCCCTAGCCGACTGAAGGCCCTGGCTCATTTAACAAGTGGCAGGACGTCTTTGTTTTCTCACTGTTTCCGGCGTCTCTTTGATGGCAAGAACACAACACAAAGCGCTCTGGTCAAGACAACTGGCGCCGGCGGGGGAGGGCCAGATGATACACATACTTTGACGTGCCT
>SDVV010018970.1:0-13633 GCA_016164225.1 Gammarus roeselii | reverse complement strand
GTACATATATATATATATATATATATATATATATATTCAACAATTTGTATACATATATATATAAACCGGTACTCAAAGGAATAAAAATTATTAATACAGTAATGTCATCGAGCAAAACGATCGTAGATTAGGCTACACGATACAGGTTTGTTGAGAATGAGTAGACGTGAATTTTATTTTTTATTTATTCAACCAATGAACATAGCATCGTAAAAATGAATGTTTCACCAATCAGCCTTATCAGTGAGACATGATCAAATAAGTAACATTCCTTACCCAGAGCCTACCTTCCGCCACGCCAGGCCAAGGATCAAACATGACGAATTAGCGCAGATGTTTGCTTACATATTCGTTACAGATGTCCATATGAACTTATTTGGTCGATTCGCTCATACAGGCGAGATTGGCGTGTTCAGTTTAACATGGTTAAGACAAGGACTTGCTAACAGGTCATGGTAGATTGGCGTGTTCAGTTTAACTGGCAAAGGCAAGGACTTGCTAACGGGTCATGGTAGATTGGCGTGTTCAGTTTAACTGGCTGAAGCAAGGACTTGCTAACGGGTCCTGGTAGATTGGCGTGTTCAGTTTAACTGGCTGAGGCAAGGACTTGCTAACGGGTCCTGGTAGATTGGCGGGTTCAGTTTAACTGGCTAAGGCAAGGACCTGCCAGCAGGTCTTGGTAATAAATGGAAATGATCATCATTTCTCGTGAAGTATAATATTGACGAATGTCGTCATCACATTAATAGATAAAGAGCTACAGTGTATCATTTCATAATAACGCGACATGAACAACGACCTTATCACGCTAGTCGCATACAATTATTACATCCTCTAGCGATGAAGATATTATTAGTACAAAATAGCTTACGCAAAAGCCACTTATATTACAATACAAGCAACATAAATGATCCAAACAAAGAGAATAGAAGACAGATCGTGATCGTTCATACAACTTCCGCATAAGATAAAGGATATGTGAATAAATCTATTAACACCCTGATTCATCTGCAGTAGTTCCTAATTCTTCGAGAAACCCCCCTGAACCATTTGTATTAAATTAAAAGTAACTGAGAAAGCGGCTACACCGCTCCTTATCAAGGCTATCACGATATAATTCCATTTCCTTGACATCAAAAGGTACTCGCTTATCAAAAGTCGGTCGAGAATAATATGACTATAGTTTAAAATTCAGTTATTTTTACAGCGCAGTATTAGAAATATTAAAATGACCCTTGCGGTTTTGTGAACAGCGTGTTTTTAAAAAGTGAACAATTTTAACGTTCAGTGAATTTGACATCTCACGGCACCTAAAATTTGAATTCATTGAATAGCTTGAAAAAGTATGAGCTTTACAGGTTTGAATGCATCAAATGGCAAGGGTCGTATTGAAATGGGACACATTCCTTCAAGCGTAGATCTGAACCTCTCTGATGAGGCTTGCAATTTCATTTTGAACATATTCTTTGATGATTTCTGACGCAACTTAGCTTGGCAGTTTCTTCGGTTAGGTAACTGTCGCTTACATGTGGTCGTAGTCAATGGATTCAATCTTTCCTCAAATCCAGTAGTTTATTATTATTATTATTTGCTTCAATGTTCCACCGGAGTCCCAACGCGAAGATAATGCAGGCTCCCCCGTAGGGCGGTCGCTCCAGTAGTTTAGCTGGCTAAGGTCGGGGCCAAGAGCGGGCCATGACTGGCTAATTCGCCGGCTGATTACTCGCTACGGAAATTTGTCCAGCAATGCCATAATCAGCAATTGTGGCCAACTGATTGATTGGAATAATTCACTATCACTGTTCTAGCGAGGCTTGTATTTTCATCGGACAAAAATTTTTGGAGAGAGTAATCAGCTGCTGCACGAACAAACTTCGGCCTCTCGATGCTCTGACCTCAGCCCGCTCGACTACTGCTTTAGTGGAGAGATAAAATCCATTGTTCGCGGACGTAAGCCTACGAAAATTGAAAACCGAAGAAGATGTTTAGATAAGTTGCAACAAAAATGAACAAAGAAAAATGTCTACGTTTAGTTGCAAGCTTCATCCGGAATGATGGTTCAGATCTGAGCTTATAAGCCAAAATTCAATTTGTGCCACTTGATGCATTGAAACGTGAGAAAGTCCACTCGTTTAAATCAGTTTCATTATTTCAAAGTTTTAGACTCATATGAAATAGATTTATCGAGTGTTCAGATTATCGAAACAATAATAAGCGATGCGTTCGAATATGCGTTCGATGCACAAGGGGTTCCGCGGCAGCAACTGATCAACGACGAAAACACGATCTCGGTCTTTAGGCCGCTCAGCGGGGAGTCCTTTTTTCCGAATACAGCGGGAGGATGGAGCTCCATAGAGTTTAACCGAAGCATGTATATGGGCGTCAACGCTTCCAAGTTTTCTGGGTCAGTGTTGATGAACGGTAGCGGTCAGCTATTTCAATTATTTTACCTCCCACACTATTGTGACCACCCATATAATTTAAATTTTTGTTTTGTAGTTTTGTTGTACCTTGGATTTTTGTTGTATTGTATGGTTGCACGGAACCTCTGCAGGCCATAAACATTCGATAAATGTTTGGGAAACTATCCGTATCTTGTGAATGGATATCTTAATGTGAACAGCTTTACTAGCCAGACACGTAGATAGTAAACGTCGTGCATTTCCAAAGTTGATCCTCTTTGAATGGGACACAAGGATTGGCAGACTAATGTCTGTACCACTGCTTTTGAATACTGGAAGGTCATAGGTAAATTTTGATCAAACATTGTATGCTCACTGTATAATATACATTTTTTTCGCATAACATCTTCGATAGGTGAGCCCCCCGCAACAGAGTGGAATTATTGTGCAAAGCTAGGGGTCATTTCTGTCCCCATCTGTTCAAGATGTTGGGGAGAAGAATAAATGTTAACATTGAAAATAGTGGCGTCTACCACCGATACGCACCATGTCCCCTTCATCATGGAATGAACTGGAAGTAAAGTTCATGCGAAAATGAACACTTTAGATTGCCAAGAATTTCCTTCACTGAAGGATCTGTAATATTTCCAGGAAGAGGTACCCGATATTGAAGCATTAGAGAATTAAAAAGTATTCTATGAAATTTCCAAAGACCGACACTTTACGCTTTACCTTATCCCATGTAAAGTGGAAGGCAACAAACAATCGGTCGGAGTGTCCAACTCAGTTTCTTTGGGTGAAGTACAAAGACCTTCTTAATTTCAGCATCGCAGTAATCAACAAGTTTGCACAAAACATTTTGCGACCCAGAATGTTCAAGTAACAATAAAAACTCCGGTCCTTGATTCCATTCGATGTACTTAACAAAGTGTATCATGTCCAAGATACCACGGCTGAGCCAGCTGTTTCCTTAACAAAGTTTATCATGTCTAAGGTACCACGGCTGAGCCAGCTGTTTGATTCATTCTGTACAAAAACTAGCCTCCACTTATCCTCCACAGTTTGCTCCTGATAAAGGCAACACGATTTGACAAGAACCGTTGATATCAAGAAAATGATTCATTGTCGTTCTCCAATTCTTTCACAAGTTTTAAATCCAATCCCACTGTCAGACGAGCAGTTAATTTCGATTAGAGGTATGATTATATAGATACTCGACTCCGTGTATATTTCAATGGGAGAAGGGGTTTGGCTGTTCTCGTCGTACATGTGTATGCACGCTGCACTGCCACATGCCACCTCACTCCCATCCCTCAAAACATGACGCTGGCAACTCTTGGGACTAGTACCTCCATTGACATCACAGCGAGGTATTGCAAAGAGCTTCATTCGTTTCATTTGCTCTACCCAATTTTATCACGGACTTCTCAGAGAATCGGGAAGTTGTTCATCCCAGGAAAGCCAAAGTAAGCAAGCCTCATGAGATATTCTCTTTGCTTTCACAACGTCGGGGCTCGCAATGTCGAGCGGAGCACACATGGAAACATAGCTAACAACACACCGCAGGGACAGATTCACGACAATCCTATACACACAACTGACTTCTGTATCATTGACAACGAACAAAATCCTCACACCCTCCGACTAACGGAGGCAATACAAATCAAACAGAAGAATCCTACACAAAACAAAAAAATGCCACTTCCTTTGTACGTATACCATGTAATTTTCCTAGTTTTAATCTTATTTTTAGTTTTTGTATCCAACTTACTCATTTTAAAGCCTATTTAATTAGAGTTATTCCAGCTATTTGTAGATGATTTATTTGTATTATCTCGATAAAACCAGCCGCACTGAAAAGAATTAAAGTATTCCTTGAAACGTGTCTGCTTTTATACTGGAAACTGCGATAACATTTGTCTTTCTATTCATCCGAAAACTCAGGTATCCTATCCTAAGTCGAGATATCCTATTATATATAATATGTCTATATTACATGCGTACGTCATCTTTTCCCGTTTATATAAGACTGCCTGTGATGGAGAAATGTTCTGTATGTTTCATTATTACAATGATGTTTCTGTTACGTCTCTAGACTGACAAGAATAGAGCAATACCACTCAAGTAGTAGTAGCAGTTGCTTCTGTTTTAAACCGGAGTCCCAACTCGAAGTTAATTCAGTCTCCCCCGTAGTCTCCCCGTAGGGCAATTGAAGAGTGGCAGAGTAGGTGCAGCGTACATTACGAGTAGGTTCAACGTAGATTCAAAGTAGGTTCAACTTAGATTCCGAGTAGGTTTAACGTAGATTTATTGTTTTGAATTGATTTGAGCCTCATTTCCACCGGAGCCTCAACGTTAATCATAATAGGCTCCCTCGTAGGACGCGAAGAGTTGATGTAGATACAGAGTAGATTTAACATAGATACAGAGTAGGTTTAACGTAGATTCAAAGCAGGTTCAACGTAGAGTAGTAGTAGTAGTAGTAGTAGTAGTTTCTTTCGCGCTCCACCGGGGCCCAAACGCGAAGTCGTCGCACGAATCCACCCACCGCCCTCTGCGGGCGTGGAGTTTTTGAAGTGGAAAGCCAGTGTTCCAAAGAACACGGCGGGCACAGCAGTGTGGCAGAAACATCGGCTTCTGCGGTGATCTATTGGTCTTGAAGCGTTGTAGAATGCAGACTGATCCTTGTCCATGTCCAAACCTCAGAGAGTGACTATATTAACCTCCATGCTTTGATGTGCTTTATCACCACAAAGTCATCTACCGCGAGAGAGGCCACTTCTTCGACCTCCAATAGCACTCAATCCCTCAGACCAGTGATGTAATTTCAACTCATCCCTGCCTGCCCTCCGCTGCCCCCATAGACCAGAATAAAAGCTGGTCCGAGATCACGCGAATAATTCCTAAGCTGCTAAATGGGGGCGTTTCCTTGTCTCCATGTGCGGGACGAGGGAAACAATTGCCCCAATTGCAATCAGTAGGGCAATTAATATGAATTACACTTGCCGAAGAGCGAGGAGAGTGAGGGGGAGAGAGCCACAGAACTGCCAAGGACACGAGGGGGACCGAAGGGCAGTGTAAAGAGAGCAGGCCACAGAGCTTCAGAGGTTAGTGGGGAAGCGGGGTTAGTGTAACGTGAGCGGACACTTGAGCGGCAAAGGCCACGAGGGTGAGAAAAGGCAGAGCTGCTATTGCGTGGAAGGGCTGAGGATTAGGGAAGAAGAGCAGAGGAGTAAGAGCGGAGGGCAGAGAAGGAATAGCGAGGGTTTTGGGGGCAGATGAGGGGTTGTGGGGGGCAGATGAGGGGTTGAGGAGGGTAGAGTGGATCAGAGAAGAGGTGCAGTGACAAGGGAGGGTAAACTGACCATGGAGCTGCTGGTCAGCCACGAGGAGGAATCAGTGGGAGGTGAGCGAGCGGTTTAGCTGCTGCGGCACGAGAGGGAGCAGGAGGGAAAGGAAGGTGAGCGGGTCTTGAGCTGCCCAAAGAGGCGCGGTTTATCCCGCTTTCAAAGTAATTCAAATATTTATAATAGGTCTGCAATTGCCCTTCGTCAATCAAGGTTTCATTTATGTTTAGATGATACCTTAAAGTACTGACGATGTCACCAGGCGAGCTGGTTAATAGTGAATCTGTGCCAATAATTGTTCAGATGATACCCTTAAGTAATGACGATGGTGGAGCCACCAGGCGAGCTGTTAAAGAGTGAATCTCTGCCAACAATTGTGCAAGAAGAGTTTGCTGGGTGACCCTGGCGCTCAGACGCAGGTCTGCTTTGTGCACGACTGATGAGCGATTCGTTGCGGAATCCGATTGTTTGCCTTAGGAGTATTTGACAAGAAAAATAACAGATCTATTCGGAAGGTCTTCAGGGACATTAACAACCTTATTTCTATGGAAGAAAATTCAGTGGTTCCTCTGGTGGCTGTCATGTCCATTGAACCTGATAAAATGAAGTAAAATGGGTAGTGATCCGTGGCGAAGTAATATGGAGTTTTTAGCTTGAATGTATTTAGTGCGTCTCTACATCCAAGTGGAGTTTTTGAATACTACACATGCAACCAGATCGATTAAATACTACAGTACCATACACTATTAAAAAGAATTAAATCCTCCACGTACAGCCAAATCGATATGCACCAGGCTAACATATCTTGCGGCTAAGCCAATTCAATAAACCCTAATATTAATTAATACGATAAATACTTGGACAAATAGATAAATAATACTAACTTGCTATGTAGCAAACCAACACCTCCTGCGGATAAGCAAATTCAATAAAATCGAATTCAGACAATAAAACGTACCCTTTGTTATATATATTACTACAACAAAAATTCCATCAAAAACTAACAATTATCACCGACAATAACCACCACACACCATTCACCAATAATCACCACGCACAAATCTGGGCCAGTATGACAGGGTAAATTATGTATGCCACTGCCCTAGTTGCGGGAAGTAATGCCTCTTCGCGACCAAGAGATAAGGCCACGAGAGAACCTCAACACTGCAGTCATAACCACGTCTGGCAGTATATAGAATTGTACAGGCAATATATAAAGACCTTTAGAGTGAAACAGTCTAAATATTCATAGCACAACCGATTATCATCTACAATACCACGTATCATAACACTGATACTGAAATAAAAATATTTATAAGTTCACTTTATACAACTGACCTCTGGACAACAAGCTAACGGAGGTCCACTTCAAGGAGCGGCACAAAACCCACTACCGCAAAAACCGTGGACGGAGCGCGAGGGGGGCCAGCGCAGTGCTCGTGTTCGAGCCTATACTGCAGCATGGTGAAACAGGTTAGGCAGCAGAGTTACCAGGGCATAGCTATATAATTTTCCACTAGGGCCAATTTGCAGCCCCTATCTCCAGGAGTGTTTGACAGTATAATGCATCGTGGTGACATCATGCTTATGTTCAATATCATTGTATACCTAGCATACGAGTATATATAAAACCGAGCCCTAAATAAAACATTAGAACATCAGCAGGCATGGAGATGTCGCGTTTTTCCGAGTATCGTATAAAGATTTATATCCTAATTGTAATTATATCATTGCTGAATATTTTATATTTAATCGATATACAAATAAGCTCATACATTGAATAAATCACGTGCGATGTGACATTCGGTCATATTATGACAGCATATATATGAAACGAAAAGAAACCCGTTGCAAAAATCGTAAATATGAATAATACAAAAGCAGAAAATAACAGTAAACTAATTGAATCTATGCCACGTGTAAATTGATCAACAGTGAACGACGTAGAAATGAAACCAAGGTTGAAAAATTCATCATGAACGTATCCGGAAATCAACTTTCGTGAAAGCAAAATATGTGTGGGGTTTTAACCTTTCATACTGCATGTGAATTAATATGTAACTGTTAGATTTATTAGAAATAAAATATTACCACATAAATGTATGTCATCAATACTTCTAACTTTCAGAGGACTAGCATTGAAAACGCATATATGCAACATGACATGTAATGAATTGCAGTACAGTATGCCCAGCATTGAAATGCAATAAAAATACTATAAGTAACCTGTATGTATATATATATGTAAACGTTCTGTTTATATAACCTATTAACATATATAACTTGTTAACTTATATAAACTAGGAAAATACGAATACCATCTTACTAATCCGCAAGCTGTCCGTCCGTCCACCCCTTCCGCCCACCTCCGTTCCGCCCCACCTTCGCGCCGCCCTTT
Organism: Gammarus roeselii; assembly: GCA_016164225.1. Lineage (NCBI taxonomy): Eukaryota > Metazoa > Arthropoda > Malacostraca > Amphipoda > Gammaridae > Gammarus > Gammarus roeselii. Next base: position 5,486 of record SDVV010018970.1, on the reverse strand, counting down.
TGACTCCGGTCAACCCCCTCCCATCGCTGAAATGTCATGTGCGAACTCCCGTAGACCGGACAAAATCCGCATTTGGACTATATAGTATCTACAACTATGCTCAAGGAAAATAGCCGCTCTACAAAGAATCTAATTACTCATAGCCAAGATAAGGTGAAAATTGGTAAATATGTTGAGGACATTCATGTAACCAGTCATTAACTATCAAATACCCATAGCATGGTTCCATGTGTATCAGCGCCGCATCCCAATTCGATGACAGTTTGAACTTGTTTGCAGCAAACTGTGGCTCTTTTTCTTAGATTTGGCTTCCTCTGCATGATTATTTCCTAAATCAAAGAAATAAAAGATTTTAGTTTGCTTAGCTTAATATAATCAACTATGTAACAATTAAATTATGACATTTCATGTCGCACGGTTCAAGCTGTGGAATAAGGTTCTCACATCATTAAATGAAATCAAACACGACCATAAATCCAAATGAGTGGTTAAATTTTAACTGTTACAGGTTCATTGGAAAAAAATTATCTTAGCTAGCCTAAAGGTTTGAAAAAAAATTGCCTGGCCTATGTTCAAAGGTTTTTAAAAAGAAGAATAAATTAAAGAGCCCATGGAAGTGTATTCAACAATCATTACCATGAAAATCTTACCTGGTGGCCACATGAAGTAAAACTTCAACAGATTTCTTTAGATTGTGCTCCAAATTTCTCTCCTGACATTTACCACCACCTGAAAAAATAAAACATAGATACATAGATTGACTGATGAAGTAGGAAGATATAGTTACATTACAATTAGAGAATTTACATATCTACAAGGGTTTACTGACAAAGTAGGAAACTATAGTTAGATTACAATTAGATAATTTTATGACCACAATTTGCCAGTTGATAGGTATCCAATATTTAGCTGCTTGGAACAAAACACGTCTATCATGTTAATTATGTAACTAAACTTTGATAAAAGGGAAATTGTTCTTTGCAACAGAATTCACTAAAGCTCATCAAATAATTTCTGAGTTGGTTTAGTTGCTGAAGTCCTTAAGATATTCAATAAACTCCCGATATACAATTAAAGTTGGGTGCTAATTTAGAAGGATATGAATAAAAGAATAATAACTTAGATTAATTTGTACTTCAACATACCCTGTTGTGGCCCGAACAATTAACACACCGACACCAGTCATTCATTAGCTACTATAAGTCATCTAAATTTTTTTTCAATAAATGTCGCTTTCATTTGTCTTCATTGTACACAACTACAGTGTCAAGCAATATTTGTAGCCATTATATAGTTGCTACCTATAAATATTGTATCCATTCACCATAGCTACTGAATAGCTTTACATAGCCACCTTAACCAGAAGTAGTGTCTCAAGTAGCCACTCAGGTTTGACTGTAGCTAGGCAAAGAGGAGTGTAAGCGGAGGTGAGCCAGCTAAAAAGTAGATAGGTGTTGGGGCACAACTCAGTGTGCTGAATTGCAAACCCTTAGGTACACAGGTTTGTACCCATGGCAGATTTTGGCAACTAAGTACTTGATATTTTTAGAAATTTTCTGGTTGATATGGTTTGAAACATCGGGAAAAGGTTAGTAGTGCCATGCAGATACAGAACATTTCACCAGTAGCTACTATTTTTTTAAATCATTTTTCAGATACCATTAGTTACTTAACAGCCCATTACTTTTACTGACAACTATCCCAATAATTTTCTGTGCAATTTGATTATTTTTCAGTCTCATATATTTATTTAGTGTTTAGTGCAGCTACATGGAAATTGAACGAAAGGCAGTAAGTGAAAATTGGGATATATAATTGATGGGCTAGATATGAAGATCCACTATTCATCTTCATGATCACAATTACATATGCTTACACAAGCTAGTTAGATGTTAACAGTATGTGGATATCAACTGAATAGAAGGCCCACTGAAACAACATTAGGTTGGAGCAACTCCAGAAATATTGTTCGTGCACAACGTCACATGAAGAAAATCATGAAATATGGTCTACACAGACTGTAAAAGAAATCTCTACTGATGGAGATCTTATGCTGCACTTTCAAAATTGTTCATAAATAAAAAAATTGTGAGTGTGACTGAAACTGCTATCCGGTTTGGTGACCCTGAAAAATGATAGCTACCAAAATCTACCAATAATTACAAAGTGGCATCACAATGATCATATTCCTCATTCGATTCTACATGAACCTTTGCAGGAATTTTGAAAGGATGTTGTAAAAAGTTTTGCACTCAACATCTGCAGTCATTATCAAATATTTTCTTTGTATTTTGTAGTTAGTTAATCCCTTTACGACAGCTTTAAATCAGTTGTGGAGCAACAAAAAATTTAGATCACAAAATGGTACTTCATTGATGAGCATTTTGATGGATACTTTTCAGCAAAATGTTCTCCCATCTCTACTCGAGAACCATATGAAAGAACACAACTGGGAGGCCATCTCGCACCACCAATTGCTGCAATATATGAATGAGGCGCTGCCATGATGCTACATTTATTGAAAAAAATGCATAAATGTCAAGTTCTTGCCAATATCATTCTTCCTGAATCCTCACACTTCCAAGTCTGGGACATCACCGGAAATCCAATATCATTTTCTTAAGTCTAAAATAACATTGAGTGCCATATATTATATTGACTAATGGTGGCAAATTAAATTTTCTACACTCCTAGTTAACAAACATCCACAGCACTCAAGCTATTTTCTCAGATGCCAACAACCTTGACACAGCATGGTTCACCCTTTGCAGTCTGACATTTCCTTATTGCTCCTCAATGTAGGGATTACAAAATGGAAGCAATTATTTTCCTTTGGCAAGTTTGTTTTAATTTAAAAACTCCAACATTATGTAAAATACAAATAGCCAAGGCTAGTTTTGACCAGAGATAATCATACTTTATCAGGGTGACACACTTTTATTCAGATTGGCCTTGCAAGTCCGTCTAGGGAAGCCACTTTTGAGAATTGGTCTTGCAAAATCACATCCCCTAGAATAACTAAGCTAACATACCTGGCCTATCTACAGACTGAATTAGGTATTATGTTTACAAAGTACAATTTAAAAAAGTGTCACACAATCACATGTATAAAAAAAACAAGCTTTAAATGAAGTCTCAATAACATCTTACCAGTTGAGACCTCATTACTAGTCTGCTGGATTGTACTAGAAGCAGGTGGATCAAGATCGGGTAGTGCATATGGTTGAAATATCTTTGATGTTTGCGGGATTCAATCTTGCAATCTTAATTTATGGAGCGTAGTGTATATATAGTTCTTTTTGGAGATAATTGTATTGCTCCTCTTGCAGCAAACGATATTCTGGCTCCACCGTCACTTCCTATGGAATCCGACGCAGTCTTTATCGTGTCTTTTAGTATCGTTCAAAACACAAGGACGTAGCACAACACGCAATGTTGTTATACAAATTGTACCGAATAAAATATTTCAATGGAATAGCCTATAGAACACTAATTACACTCCTGCAAGACGTAGTACACTACTGCAAACACTGCTACGACGATTACCGTAGGTACCAACTGACGTATTTCATGGAGATGCGCAGAACCATCTTAAAATGGTCATGGGGCGAGGCAACCTGTTTCAGTCTATAAATCTTGGTATCGTCAGTCAAGCGTCAATTCAGGCTTGCTCAAGTAACCGATGCCAGGAGAAGATATTTAACGGCAATATGTACAGACCATGAACATGTCAGCTCCTCACTTTCGATCTACGAGAGCTCTGACGTCATAACGGAGAAAGCCAGTGGGAAGTGGTCGATGGCCGAACTGCTACCAATATGCAAGATAACGAGATACAAATAGTATTTGCATCATGTTTATACGGTATTTTCATAATCAATAGAGATGACAGCTGTGCATAATGGTAAAAAATATTAGTTAGGGCATTTATTTATGTAAACCAGTTCTCAATTGAGCTAAATGACCCACTGACAAGATTTCTTGGCTGAGGTATAAAGCGCTGTGATGACGAACACGTCTGTTTGGAAATAAATGCAGCACATCTGTTTAGCCTATAAGTCTTGAAACTTGGCGTTTTTCTGTGGTATGACGTTGTATTTTGATCACATTTGATTATTTTGAAACACTCTGTACGACTTAAACGTGTCGAGAGTACGACCCATTCAATTTCCAACAAATTCTTTAAAAAAACACCGCTAGTAAAGGTGATTTTCCGATGCATTTATTCTTCCTCGTCACTACATATTTCTTGTAATTCTGTAGAACCCTCGCAACAGCCCTCATTGGTCCTATCCATCCAGATTGTAGGTAACAGAAAGACCTATGAATGATCCTGGAATCGTGCCACTGACTTATTTAGTTGTTTGATCCAATCATAAACGATCAGAGCAGCTGTTGGTGTACATCGCGTGTTGCCGGAAATATTTTCAGATTAATTTGGTTGGATCCAAAGTGAAAATTACGAAGTCACAGTTGCGAGGTTTGAGTGATAGCCACAAGGGGCCTCTCAATTATGCCTCCCACACGCCGGCATTTACTCAAGCCCCAGAACTCTCAGAAGAAAGATACAAAAGACCTAACACAATTAGGAAATGACGGTAAAGTGGTCTCGGTGCCTGAGGTTTGTATCCACGCTACGAACCTAACCGATGAGAACTTCTTGGATGGAAAGGAGACGTGACCACAATGATCCTTACCATAGGTTGAATTGGACTTACGGCCATGGTGTAACATATATTTAAACTCGTGACAAATGTAGGCCCCATTTCTGGAAACTCTACACAAGTGTCCTGTTTGGGAGGGTTGTACAGCGAAGCAAATAACTATGAAGATTTTATTATAGCATCCTCATCACTGATAAATATCAACAAAATTCACCATACCAGGTTATTAAGACACACAAATCCTTTTCTAATCAACTGTTTAACTACGCAGAGTATTATCAAAGACGAATTGGTGTGATAATTGGCCTGATAATAGTCTTAACACGAATAAAAATTACAAATTAAGAATATAAATCGCGACATAAAATTGTTTCAGGGTTCGCTATTTTTGCCAGTTTCATTTAACGGTGTTTAATGTTTGTCTTGCACTGAAAACATGAGAAAAGTTATGCCCGTAATTTAGCAATCCCATCACTTCTCTCATAGCAATAATAAAACTGCAATAATCTGCGGTCAGTAATGACACCGGGACCCAATGTTGTGATTTGTCTAACCCGCTTCCGGATCCAACTCAAATGCGGTCAGTATGACACCGGGACCCAATCTTGTGATTTGTCTAACCCGCTTCCGGATCAAACTCAAATGCGGTCAGTATGACACCGGGACCCAATGTTGTGATTTGTCTAACCCGCTTCCGGATCCAACTCAAATGCGGTCAGTATGACACCGGGACCCAATCTTGTGATTTGTCTAACCCGCTTCCGGATCAAACTCAAATGCTGTCAGTATGACACCGGGACCCAATGTTGTGATTTGTCTAAC
>SDVV010018969.1:0-13634 GCA_016164225.1 Gammarus roeselii | reverse complement strand
TATATCTATATTCATGCGATGACGAATAATAGCGGCAGCAACGTATTCGTTGACGAGCTATCGTATATTTGACATATTTTAAATACGCACAGAATTGTTTCTATTCCAAGCAGCTGCTGCGACGCCTCAATATGCTGGACTCCATTACGAGGGTACCTTACCGGTTTAATGAGGGATTTGCCCTTCAATTCTGATCTTCACAGCAGCACTAAAACCAACCGAATCGTCCAATACCATTAGTTGATTGAAACTTGGGGAAACAGAACTACACCAGCTCGACCAGCACTTACACCGGAAGAGAAGGAAACTATATGTCATGTTTTTTTCAAAAGGAACTTAAGAGATGATCCCCTCTACACGCATTGACAATATCTAATTTGTTATTCTGGAGTTTGGTTGAAGAAAAAATATACATATTTATTGCACTAAGCAAAAGGGAATCTAATTAGTCGTGAACGATAACTTATGTAGAGAGTTTCTCCAAGCCGCGCCACTACCACAACAAATAGCGAAATAAGATGAGCAAACGATTATTAATAGACAACAATCTTATTATCATATGATATAAAACTTTTATGTGGAGAATTTTCATCTGTCTCTCAATTTGTGAAGCATAAGAACATAATAATCCACTTATGACAATACTGCATCTAAGTCCATAATATATAATTCGAAACTTGTGTTTTCGACGATATTGATTGGCATACTCTTCATTTTTTGACCAATCACACATATTAATCATTCCTATTAAAATAATTCCGCTTGTGACAGAAACAAAGTACTTTACATCAACGGATTAATACACTGCGTCAATTTGGCTTTCTCTCAATTGAGGAAACCCATTTCGTTGTCGTTGTGAGTTGCTGTTCGTATTTAGTGTTGGTGGTGAAATTTTCATCCCAAGTCTTATGATCAAAACGTTTCAACCGGCATTTTGATGTTAAGTCGTGTGCGTATTTGCATCTCTCCCAAAAGTATCGCTAATGGGCAGTTTCGGTTTGATATCTCTAAGTCATTACTGCATCTTGTGTTGTACCGTGAATGATGGAAGAGTGAGTGGTGCATGTCACATAGACCATTCCATGTCTTGTGTGATATGTGTGATATATCGTGTGAAGCCAGTCGTGTATGCGCAACTGAAGATCAAACAGAACTTTCAGAAGCTATTGGCATCACCGAGTAGCCATCGGTCGTCCCGCACCGCCCAGCGCATTTACCGCAGTTTGCACGAGCGGTCATGAGCCTCGCACACCGCATTTACCGCAGTCTGCATGAGCGGTCATGAGCCCCGCCCACCGCATTTACCGCAGTCTGCAAGAGCGGTCATGAGCCCCGCCCACCGCATTTACCGCAGAGTCTGCAAGGGCGGTCATGAGCACCGCCCAGCGCATTTACCGCAGAGTCTGCAAAGGCGGTCATGAGCACCGCCCAACTCATTTACCGCAGCCTTCAAGGGCGGTGAATGCGCCCTGCGCATTCACCGCAGAGTCTGCCAGAGCGGTCATGAGCACCACCCATCGCATTTACCGCAGAGTCTGCATGGGCTGTCATGAGCACCGCACCGCGCATTTACCGCAGAGTCTGCAGGGGCGGTCATGAGCACCGCCCAGCGCATTTACCGCAGTCTGCGAGGGCGGTCATGAGCACCGTTCTGCGCATTTACCGCAAAGTCTGCCAGACCGGTCATGAGCATCGCACCGCACTTTCACCGTAGAGTCTGCATGGGCGGTCATGAACACCGCCCAGCGCATATACCATAGAGTCAACAAGCGCATCATGAGCACCGCCCAGCACGTTTAGCGCAGAGTCTGCAACAGCGATCATGGATAGCTTCTAGCGCATTTGCCTGGTGAAGGTGATACGAGTCTCTGCGGCCACAATGCTGCAGCTCCTGATCTGCTACGGCCAGCGACTGCATTTAACTTCTGATCATCATCCTAAACAACAGCACCAACTTCTGATCAGCATCATATACGGCAGCACCCTCTTCTGATCATCATCATATACGACAGTCCCCTCTTTTGATCAGCATCCTATACGGCAGCACCCTATTCTGATCAGCATCATATACGATAGCAACTTCTTCAAATCAGCATCATATACGACAGCAAGGTTTTTTGTTAGCATCATATATGACAGCACCCTCTTCTGATCAGCTCATATACAACAGCACCCTTTTCTGATCAACATCTTAAACGACAACACCCTTTTGTGATCAACATCATAAACGACAGCAGCCTCTTCTGATCAGTATCATACGACAGCACCCTCTTCTGATTAGCATCATATACGACAACAACCTCTTCTGATCAGCATCATATACGACATCACCCTCTTTGCGACTAACTGTTATCGTCTCTTTACGAGCTATTATAATAAATACAGTTTGGACCCTCCTGCATGAAACCACCAGCTATTTGATGACATGAGTAATAATCTAATATCTCTTTCAGTTAATAATCTGAATTAGTCGATATTTTTTCAGGCAAAAAGCAAGAAAACGACGTGCGCTCATGCCTAGAGTCTACAGCTCTGTTTGCACGCCATCTATCTTTTCTCAGTGAGTTTATGCCTACAGCGTACAGTTTTGTTTGCACTCCTTCTCTATGGTCTCAGTGCGTATATGCCTAAAGAGTAGAGCTCTGTTTGCACTCCTTCTATCTATTTCCAGTGCGTTTATGCCTAAAGCGTAAAGCTCTGTCAGCACGCCCTTTATCTAGCCCCAGTGCGTTTGTTCCTATTGCGTACAGCTCTGTTTTCACGCCTTCTTTCTACTACCAGTGCGTTTAAGCCTATAGCGCACAGCTCTGCTTGCACCTTATACTATTCCAACTGCGCTTATGCCTAAAGCGTACAGCTCTGTTTGCACGACTTCTATCTACTCCCAGTGCGTTTATGCCTAAAGCGTACAGCTCTGTTGGCATGCTTTCTCTCTATTCCCTGTGCGTTTATGCCTGAAGCAAACAGCTCTGTTTGCACGCCTTCTATCTAATCCCAGTGCGTTTATGCCTAAAGCGTACAGCTCTGTTTGCATACCTTCTATATATTCTTATATACGTTTATGCCTAAAGCGTACAGCTCTGTTTGCACGCCTTCTCTTTATTCACAGCGCGTTTATGTCTAGAGCGTACAGCTCTGTTTGTACGCCTTCTCTCTATTCCCAGCGCGTTTATATCAAAATCGTACAGCTCTGTTAGCACGCTTCCTATCTATTCCCAGTGCGTTCATGCCTAGAGTACAGCTCTTTTTTGCAAGCCTTCTATTTATTCCCAGTGCGTTTATGACTTAAACGTACAGCTCTGTTTGCATGCCTACATCCATTACCAGTGCGTTTAAGCCTTGAGCGCAAAGTTCTGCTTGCACGTCTTTCATCTATCACAAGTGCGTTTATGCCTAAAGCGTACAGTTCTGCTTGCATGTCTTTTATCTATTCACAGTGCGTTTGTGCCGAAATGTAAAGCTCTGTTTGCTCGCCATCTTCTCCCGGTGCGTTTATGCCTAAAGCGTACAGCTCTGTTTGCACGCCTTCTATCTTCCAGTGCGTTTATGTCTAAAGCGTACAACACTGTTTGCACGCCTTCTATCAATTTCCAAGGCGTTTAAGCCTAAAGCGCACAGCTCTGCTTGCACACCTTTCATCGATCACAAGTGCCTTTATGCCAAAAGCGTACAGCTCTGTTTGCACACCTTCTATCTATTCCCAGTACGCTTATGTCTAAAGCGTACAACACTGTTTGCACGCCTTCTATCTATTCCCAGTGCGTTTATGCCTACAGCGTACAGCTCTCTCTGTTTGCACGCCTTCTATCTATTACCAATGCGTTTATGCTTAAATCGTACAGCTCTGTTGGCATGCCTTCTCTCTATTCTCTGTGCGTTTATGCCTGGAGCAAACAGCTCTGTTTGCACGCCTTTTATCTATTTCAAGTGCGTTTATGCCTAAAGCGTACAGCTCTGTTTGCACGCTTTCTATCTATTCCCAGTGCGTTTATGCCTAAAGCTACATCTCTGTTTGCACGCCTTCTATCTATTCCAATTGCGTTTATGCCTAAATCTACATCTCCGTGTGCACACCTCCTATGTATTTCCAGTGCGTTTATCCTAAAGCATACAGCTCTGTTTGCATACCTTCTATCTATTCCCAGTGCGTTTATGCCTAAAACGTACAGCTCTGTTTGCATACCTTCTATCTATCCCCAGCGCGTTTATGCCTAAAACGTAGAGCTCTGTTTGCATACCTTTTATCTATTCCCAGTGCGTTTATGCCTAAAGCGTACAGCTTTGTTTGCACGCCTTCGATCTGTTCCCAATGCGTTTATTCCCAAAGAGTGCAGCTCTATTTGCACACCTTCTACATATTCCCAGTACGTTCACGCCTGAAGCGTGAAGCTCTGTTTGCACGCCTTTTATCATGCCCTAGTGCGTTTGTTCATATTGCGTAACAGCCCTGTTTGCTGGCCTTCTATCTATTACCAGTGCGTTTAAGCCTTAAGCGCAAAGCTCTGCTTGCACGTCTTTCATCTATCACAAGTGCGTTTATGCCTGAAGCGTACAGTTCTGCTTGCATGCCTTCTATCTATTCACAGTGCGTTCATGCCTAAACGTAAAGCTCTGTTTGCTCGCCATCTTCTCCCGGTGCTTTTATGCCTGAAGCGTACAGCTCTGTTTTCACACCTTCTATCTATTCCCAAGGCGTTTAAGCCTAAAGCGCACGGCTCTGCTTGCACGCCTTTCATCTATCCCAAGTGCGTTTATACCTAAAGCGTACAACTCTGTTTGCACACCTTCTATCTATTCCCAGTACGTTTGAGCCTAAAGCGTACAGCTCTGTTAGCACGCCTCCTATCTATTCCCTCTGCCTTTATGCCAAAAGCGTACAGCTCTGTTTGCACGCCTTCTATCTATTCCCAGTGCGTTTATGTCTAAAGCGTACAACACTGTTTGCACGCCTTCTATCTATTCCCAGTGCGTTTATGCCTAAAGCGTACAGCTCTGTTTGCACGCCTTCTATATATTCCCAATGCGTTTATGCCTATAGCGTACAGCTCTGTTAACATGCCTTCTCTTACATCACTGTTCGTTTATGCCTGAAGCAAACAGCTCTGTTTACACGCCTTTTATCTAATCCCAGTGCGTTTATGCCTATTGCGTACAGCTATGTTTGCACGCCTTCTATCTATTTCCAGTGCGTTTATTCCTAAAGCGTACAGCTCTGTTTGCACGCCTTTTATCTAATCCCAGTGCGTTCATGCTTAAAGCATACAGCTCTGTTTGCACACCTTTTATCTATTACCAGTGCGTGTCATGCTCATATTACTCCACCATACGTAGTCTTGGTGATACGCCTAGAGTTCAGCAGTAATTCCTTAACATGGCGGTGTTCATCATATACAGTATTACATAGATTAGGTGACCTTTGACTCTATTCTGAGCTAGGTTTCTAATAATCATAGTTTGATAATCCTTTTGTGGGCGATGGTGGGGCGGCTCCTGCCAAAGACACTTATATTATGATCGTCCTTCGACGATCATAATATGCATGAGTTGGGTTGTAGCAATTTATGGGAGAGCATAGGGCAGTAACCAGAGCACGACTTCCGTGTGAGGGCCACCATAGAGCAGCTACCGTGCGACTGCCACCATAGATCATCTACGGAGTGACGGTCACCATAGAGCAGGTACCGTGTGATGTCACCATAGAGCAGCTACGGTGTGAGGGCAACCTTAGAGCAGCTACCGTGTGAGGGCCAGCAGGCTACCGGGTGAGTCGATGAAAACTGAGTTCAAAATGAATAAGGTTCCATAACCAAAATGAATTGCTATGATTTTCCTAATTAATAAGCCTGACAAATCAATAATTATTCTGTAATTTGTCACACCTAGGCTCTGAACTACTCATGTTGGTCTCGTGCCGATTATTTGACTTGGATAAGACTCAGCTTTTACCACTTTGTTGGCATTAAACTATACTCGATATCTGCAATGTATGATAATGTATCAGCTTATGGATTATTCCAGAAGACTGCCCAACCCCAGACATTGTATGTTCTTGCCTAATGTTGTACCCACGACTCAACCCTTTCCGCTGAAGCACTCCAAACATCGGTTTGTTCCAAGAAGTTCTCCCTAATCGCGATCACTAAACCTCTGGTGCGTAAATGCCGGGCCAGTGTTGATACTTCCCGTCGCGGCCATTTGAAGTGATGTCGGTAATTGGGTTTGGAATTACACCATAGGCGCGGTTCTCATCCAACTTTTACATCTGACGATTGATTCACATGACCTGGTTAATGTTTTGATGTTGCACGTTAGGGACCATTACAAGGCAGCAAGCGCTCTCACGGCCTGTTCAAAGTGAGCAGCAAGAAGCGCAGGAATGGGCAAAGAAGTAATAGAGTGTTCCTGTTCATTAGGGACCATTAAAATGCAGCACACGCTCTATCGGCCTGTTTAGAGGGAGCGGGGATCAGCGCACGAGCGGGAAATGGAGTTATAGAGTGTTTAAGATCATCCGGGACCTTTAGCATGCAGCATACGCTCTATCGGCTCCTTAGAGAGAGCGGCGACCAGCGCTGTTGTGAGCGGGGGTTCAAGGAGTATCTCTGGATTTGAAGTATTATTAATATTAGGCTGGGCTAAGTCCCTGGATATGTTGGCTGACTGGTGGCCACATTCTTCATCTCTCGAACATTGAATTTTGTGATCTACATCGTCATGTGGGAAGTCGACATAATCGTATCTAAGCGCACGTGTCACTCACTCCACTCATGAATTTATGTTGTGTATTTCCTTCATACCTTGTCCCTACATATGTTGATTTTGTGCGCAAGTAGAATGTAGTGGAATGAATGCTCTGTTAATCATATGTATTCGTAATTAATATCTTAACATCGAGTGCTTTAATAAAGACAATTTAGATTATTATTATTATCATTTTTATTGTTAATATTTTATTGACCGACAGCCCACTCCAATTTTTTCTAACAAATGCAATATCACGGACACCCGACAATCGGTTCATTGACCTCGACCTCAAAATAAACCCCCAGTAACGGCCAATCGCGTCTGAGCTCTCTCGACTTGTTAGGATATTGGGCCCATCCCCCTCCTCTTAGTCTCTTGGTCATTTGTCATTGCCTACCACACACGAAACACTCTTATTCATCAGCGTGGCAGTTTCCAACTAAATCTCCTATGCGATGAAATCAACGATGTTCACGCCATATCACACTACCTTTGCTATAAGGCTCTTGATTTCCAATTACTACGGCCAATATTTCCTCCTGCCCATTTTCCTGTTCCATATGCTCATATTCCCATTCATCTCGTTCGTGTAGAAACGTGTTCATCTATGATACCCTTATTATGACTCATTGAGATGTTTTTGTAACATGTCATGTTAACTATGCAGTTAATTTCAAAATTGGTGTCCTCGCGTGCCAAACAATGTGGGAGTAATGTGATATGCAACCTCATGTCGAACATTTTCCACTCTCAGTTTTTGTATTAACGTCAGTTGAAACAGTAAATTTTCATGGCACATTAATGTCTGTGACTGTAACTACTTTAGTAAGTTTTCCTGAAACCTCAGGTCCAATGTGACACCTTTATCGGTCCCGACATGATGAAAACTGAGAAAATAAAATGTCCGTCAACAATGTCTAATGATTGGTGGGCGGTAGAGATAAACTTACTCCCCAACCTTAGTAATAACTCAATAATAGGTCTATCTCAATAGCAAACGTTGTTGTCAGATTAGCTAACGCTGACGAACACTTTGTTCGTATTACTTGTGTATTCTGATATATATGCTGTTACATCAATATGTCTTTATACCAAAGTATATTTAAAATCCTTAAATCCTTAACTTTCGTGTGTTGTTAGCTTGTAGATGACAATACCTCAACATACTAGTGTTCGTTAACATACATAATTCTATTTCTGTTTCAGATGGACAAGCGTGTATATATTCAATCATACTATTCAATCATTGATAATTTGAATCCGCACAAAATAAAAATAATCAACAGAGGAGAACACTGCATAATCTTTACCCCGAGCTGTAGCCATTGATGAGCGCTCACGTACGTAATGAGTCAGTTAATCGATGCCGATATACTTTGGATCGATTATAGCTTGAATTAATTTGCCCTTTTTTGACCCTCTACCCCTCTAGATATGGGAAAATTTCATCACCGAAACGACAATCAAAATGAGAGACTGTTTCTTCTCAAGTAATTGCAATGTCCGACTAATCAGAGGGCCTTGAAGCACGGCTCTTGACTATTTAGAGGGCCGTAAAGAACGGCTCTTGACTAATTGGAGGGATCGTGAAGCACGGCTCTTGACTAATTAGAAAGCCGCGAAGCACGGCTCTTGACTAATTAGAGGACCATGAAGCACGGTTATTGATTAATTAGAGGGCCGTGGAGCACGGCTCTTGACTAATTAGAGGGCCGTGGAGCATGGCTTTTGACTAATTAGAAGGCCGTGAAGCACGGCTCTTGAATAATTAGAGGGCCGTGAAGCACGGCTCTTGACTAATTAAAGGGCCGTGAAGCACGGTTATTGATTATTTAGAGGGCCGTGAAGCACGGTTATTGATTAATTAGTGGGCCGTGAAGCACAGCTCATGACAAATTAGAGGGCCGTGAAGCGCGGTTCTTGACTAATTAGAGGACCGTAAAGCACGGCTCTCGACTAATTATAGGACCGTGAAGCACGGCTAATGAGGAACAAATTCAAACTACAACGTATCAAACAACAGTAGTAAAGTTCATTCAACCGTCACTATAACAACATTAAGGATTTTGTTTCTTCCAGGGTCGCACAATCGAGTTCAACAGACCCATATCGACAAAATGAGCCGTAGGCCTGATTAGGCCTCGGACTCAAATGAGGCCATCTTTGCACACTGCTTTCTGCAGTCTGCTTGAAGGGATTATTGTTTACGGCTTCGGATGCGCTGGGGCAGGATACGGCAGACTTTCTGTGTATCCGCTCACAATGTGTGGTGATGCTTGGTTACTGTTTCTTGGGCTACGAATGTGTGGTGAGATAAGATAGGTTGGTCTCCGTGGTAATCATCATGAAATTTGGCGGCCCATTTATTATGTGATCTGCTGGAGTTCCTCGTCATGGAGTGTGACATCGTTGCTCGCCGCAATCATGAATCGTAAAGGGCGCCGCACGCGGAAAACTTGACACCTCGACAGAAGTCCAAACTTCGTCGTCTGAATAGTTACGATTTGTACTATTTTCATAATTAAAATTGGAGAAATTTGAACTTTAATTACGTGAATTCGAATAATGATCTAGCATTGAAGAAGTGACACTTTTACCAGACTTTTTATGCATGAAACAAAGTATAGTATTAACATGGAATAATTGCTCCTATTTTTGTGTGTAATAGTTCAATGTTTTATTAATCTACATTATTACATTTCGACTGAACACATTTACATTTGTTTTGCTTATGGAATGCCAATTGCGCTGTCACAATTAAACCTTATATTTTTAGCACAGAGAGAATGTAAACACCGTTGTACATCCGCCAATGGTAGCACGTTGGAGATGCTAACCCCAAGGACAAACACTCTGGCCAGCCCACCAACGATTGGGACTTTGTTTGCTTTACAAGATCGAGGAAAGAGTTTGGAGGGCAGAGGGCAACACCAGCGCTTTCGAGCAATAGGTTTGAAGTGCCGAGGGCAACACCAGCGCGTTTGCGGAATAAGTTCGGACGGCAGAAGGCAACACCAGCGCTCTCGAGGAAGGAGTTCGGAGGGCAGAGGGCAACACCAGCGCTTTCGAGCAATGGGTTTGGAGTGCCTAGGGCAACACCAGCGCTTTTGCGGAATAAGTTCGGACCAGGCAGAAGGCAACACCAGCACTTCCGAGGAAGGAGTTCGGAGGGCAGATGGCAACACCAGCGATTTAGAGGGATGGGTTCGGAAGGCAAAGGCAACACCAGTGTTTTCGAAGATTGGGTTCGGAGGACAGAGGGCAACACCAGCGCTTTCGAGGAAGGAGCTCGTAGGGCAGAGGGGAACACCAGTGCTTTCAAGGAATGGGTTCGGAGGAACGAGGGCAACACCAGCGCTTGCGAGGAATGAGTTCGGAAGGCAGAGGGCAACACCAGCGCTTCCAAGGAAGGAGTTCGAAGAGCAGAGGGCAACACCAGCACTCTCAAGGAATGGGTTCGGAGGTTACAGGTCAACACCAACGCTTTCGAGGAAGGAGCTCGGAGGGCAGAGGGCAACACCAGAGGTTTTGAGGAAAAGGTTTGGAGGGCAGAGGGCAACACCAGCGCTTTCGAGAAGGAGTTCGGAGGGCCGAGGGCAACACCAGCGCTTTCGAGAAGGAGTTCGGAGGGCAGAGGGCAACACCAGAGATTTGGAGATAAAAGAAAACGAAAAATGATGTTTGCACGAGAAATGAGAAGCGGCGGTTTCTGGAGACAAAGAAAACTGGAAGCGCTTGCTGCTCGAGAAAACGAAAAGCGACTGCTGGTTGAGATTTATAAAATGGGGTAACACGGCAGACTAATGGTACGGCTGAACTATGGCGTCTAATAATTCTAGATCATGATTCAAAAGTTTTACCAACACAATATTTGCGATGCCTTATGGGGATCGTCGTATGCAGTTATCTCAATGATGGACGCTCGTTGTACTTGGCTTACCCTCAGCTGATGCTGGGATGAATAGCAGCATCATAGTCTAGACACAACAACAAAATAGAGATGGAAGAGACTGCACCAACTTATACCGGGGTATACATGCTACAGCTATCTTATAAGTTATTTTGCAATTTAGAAATACATTCAGGTATAATTACATGTTGACGAAATTTCAAAAATATCAGAATATCCAGATGACAAGTACCAAGTCCTCTTCAGCGTGAGCTGTTTTGACGACAACACTCGCTATTAAGATCGACAAAATGTTAACTGATAACTAAAATTGGCGATTAAGTTTAACTTAACATCCCGACAACCGATAAGTGATTTGCGCTATTGTTCCATATTTAAAAGCAGACGAAAACGTTACAATGGACAATTGATTTCTAGAAGTTAGGTCACACACATACACTTAATCATGACCATCAATTGTTTAAACTTACGTTCTTCAAAAAAACTCAGATTCGAAAGTGTCCAACATGAGGTTGTATATTAAGTTACTCAAACATTACTTGGCACACGAGGACACACATTTGAAATTACCTGTTTAGTTAGCAAAGCATGCTGCATATGCACAGAACAAATTTCTCTCAATGAGTCCTAATATTTGGTTATGATAATTGAAACCGATTGGTACATCAATGAGATAACTGGAAATTTTAGTTTATGAAATAAAAAAAAATATCCGTAAAATAAAACTAATGAAACACGAATAGTTGACAAGGTAAATTGCATGGAGGAAATTATTTACAAATCAAGAATTTCTGCAGATACAAGTCCAATCGGGAATAATTTCAGTTTGTGTTTGAAGGTGGCTATACTCACACTCGTCCTTATATCTATGGCATTTTAGCAGCTGGCGTTTTAGAACTAATTGCGACTGTGTTGACAAGTTGCGGTGAATTTGCAAATTCGCATTTTATCCAAAGATTACACTAAGAGTTATTTTATAATGAAAAAATCGTTTACACTATGAGTTAATTGATTTTAAGCTGTGCATATAAACTCTACAGCAGAAAAAAACATGATGTGACACAGTGGGAGAATATTCTAATGACATAGGAAGGCAACGTGTGGTCACGTCCGCTAGAATGTGGCAGTGTCCTGATCGCACGAATTTGACTATAAAATGATAGGTCCTAAGCTGTATTGTTAATTTGTAAATAGAAGCATGCTCGTGTACACAATACGACAGAAAGGGAAATATAAAGCTGTGGTACAAAAGACGCTTCGAGTTAGCCGGTAGGCAATTATACGGTTTTGGCAACAGATGTCACGCGTTTAGGATTATTTTCTGCAACATATATGACGTGATCTTCTCAGTTAGGTCTCTGACCTACTATTACACCGATCAACTTTTTTTTTTTGGTACACATACAACTTTTTGACCTATCGAATCCACATTTGAGGATAATGGCATGACCTGGATAATATCATGACCTGCGTTTTATCGACATCCAGATTGCGTTCTGTTTCCGGTCAAATGAAGAGCATCATCATCTTCAACAGGTACAAAGGATAACCTGTCGATGTTTTTTGAATTGGCATTAACATAAATAAGGAAGTGCGAAGGCTCAAGGATCGACCCTTGTGGCACTCCTATTTTTAGCGCACTGACATATGATGATGGTTTATTTCAACTCACTAGATGTTTCAAGTCAAGAGTATATAATTAATTCCTTCTTTTCAATGGAACACATTCCCTAATGCTGTAATTTAGCGACTAGCACCTGTTGATTTACGAAGTCGAAGCCTCTGCATGTGTAAAAAAAATGCATCACTGTCTTTTCCACTATCAAACCCACCTACAACATCTACACTATGTTTCAAGAGTCAACAATTCTCCAGCCTATACACCAATATTCCTCAGACGCGTGGTATGGTAATCAGGGATCCATATCGTGCCCGGTAACTCATTGAACACCCTACCGGAATTATGATCCCGTTATGTAAATCCAGAAATCCCACTGTATCTTATAAAACATGTAGATGTGTCTGCAGCCCGTCCATCTGGGATCCGCGTATGGGTCTCTCTTGGTGTGTCTCACACATATATGTTCATCTCATCCATGCAAATTTTATGTCTTTTGCATTTCATAGTGCTTCGCATTTAATCCTGACTCCTATACCTGCCTCCTAGGCCGTTGAACTGTTGGAGAACCGGATCATTCTTATGAAAAACTTGAAAATGCGAGTAACAAATTAGGTAGCACCGAACTGTAAAAATTTATGTGTCTTAGCCTGCATGCATTTATGGCATACCAAGCATTATATATAAACATCACAGCACTTTGACCTGCTGTTGCTGGAAGTGGATAATTGCTTCGTAATCAAGATACAGCAAAAGTACCTCGCAACCAAACTTCCATCAACTGCCGACGATGGTAGCGAAGCTCTATCTTGTTGTGAGATAGCTGAGAATACACAGCTTTGGAATAGCTACAGGATACAGTATTGGGGTACCCAAGATTACACCTACATACTATGGAGGTAAATGAAACCTGGATATTTATTCCATAACATAGAAAAGTGAATGTTCTAATATTTTTCATTTATTCGTAAGCTCAAGAGAAGGTACGCGACATTTATCACCGGAGGGCACTTGTGTCTGATGAATCTATTCAATGCGCTTGGACTCTTGCTGTAGTTAATTTTGTTTATTATATAAACTCAAGTTTAAATTAAGTAGCTACCACTCATCTCATCACAAGCGCACCCATCGCCGTGACAGCACCATGAGCGTCATCTCTGCACCCGCTTCAACTGCTTCCGCTCTTTATTACTCATCTCATCACAAGCGCACCCATCGCCGTGACAGCACCATGAGCGTCATCTCTGCACGCGCTTTAACTGCTTCGCTCTTTATCACTCATCTCATCACAAGCGCACCCATCGCCGTGACAGCACCATGAGCGTCATCTCTGCACCCGCTTCAACTGCTTCCGCTCTTTAT
>SDVV010018968.1:0-13634 GCA_016164225.1 Gammarus roeselii | reverse complement strand
CCGCAGCCAGCGTGGGCTGTTTCTTGACTCTCTTCCTCTAAGGTAATAACCGCAGCCAGCGTGGGCTGTTTCCTGACTCTCTTCCTCTAAGGTAATAACCGCAGCCAGCGTGGGCTGTTTCTTGACTCTCTTCCTCTAAGGTAATAACCGCAGCCAGCGTGGGCTGTTTCCTGACTCTCTTCCTCTAAACGAACAAAGCAGGTGTCAATCGATATAGGTCTCCTCACCTCACCTCCTCACCTCACCTCACCTCTTCACCTCTACAACTGCGTGTAACGTCGAATAAGATACCTGCAGTGTAATCCTCGTAGGATTCCTTCCGTGGGTCCTTCGTCGCAACCCTCATGCCACTCACACAGGTCCAAATCCTCCAACAAAGTTCTCAGCCGCAGCAATCAGAAGCGGCAAGATCAGAGTATAATTCATCTAACACACAATATATGCACAGAAGCATCAAACTCAGGCATACCAGATACCTCCTCCAACAAACAATCAGCTGAACAGCACACACATCACCCGTGCAAATGCCAAGGCAGTCGCAGACTAGGCCTATATATGTGCCTTCCATGGAAGATCTACACATCAACTTCGTGCGTGCGAACGACAAGGGGTGAAACAGCCGTCGTATTCGGCCTTTTCAAGCACAATCATCCCAACAAGGCTCACTCATCATCCACGGATGGCACAGCTATAGGGGAAGTCGTTATGTTGCCCACGGCCTCCTCCGTTAGCCCGCAAGTTGACCGAATACTAAAGAGGATTAGAAAATGTTCCCGAAAATTGGGTGTCGAGCTTAACGAGAGTTGAGACCGAGAGGACCTCGAGAGAGAGACCGTGCAAGAACGACAATGATACCTTTCCTCGTTGCATTATTCAAGACATTGCTCATCCATGATACACTCCACGCGATGCACGCACGCCACGTGCATCCCCCGCTCGAACCGACTAATTTGGAGCTCGCTGTAATCTAAGCCCCGCTAAATTGAATCACGGTTCTCGCGACGGTAGGGCCGCTGTTCGAGTCACCTGCTGCAAGGCTGTAAGGCTGCACGCTTGGGGACTTCAGGGGGCTCGAACTGCTTGGAAGATTTGCTGGTGTAGTCACTACCTGATGCCAACGTCCGTGGATTGTTGTTGGTAGATGGAACACCATTCTTCATGCTGCTAGATGAATAATTTAACTTTGTCATTTGTTGAATTGCGCGAAAACCGTTGTTGAAGATTTACTGAGGGTCTTGCAGAAGGACCCTAACTGGATAGCAGTTAGCGTAAAATTAATAAACAAACGCACGTTACTTGGACCACTGTCAGTCGAGCTCGTCTTCGTCCCTCGTGCAACTGAGCGCCTCGCTCTCCCCTGAACCAGCACCGGATGTCTTGCTAATTAGTGCAACGATGCTGCGTCAAGAAGCGCCTCCAGGTGGTGGTTTAAGGAACTGCAGCCACACATGCATAAATTTCGGCGCTTTTATCCAATGGAAAGGGGTTTTACGACAGCTCTATGTAGTATCAGATGACGTTAGCCAGTGTGGTGTTGCGTGTTGAAGGACGACGTTAGTCAATGTGGTGTGGCGTGTTGAAGGATAACGTTAGCCAATGTGGTGTTGCGTGTTGAAGGACGACGTTAGCCAATGTGGTGTTGCGTATTGAAGGACAACGTAAGCCAATGTGGTGTAGCGTGTTGAAGGACGACGTTAGCAAATGTAGAGCTGCGTGTTGAAGGACGACATTAGCCAATGTGGTTATGCGTGTTGAAGGACGACGTTAGCCAATGTGGTTATGCGTGTTGAAGGACGACGTTAGCCAATGTGTTGAAGGACGACGTTAGCCAATGTGTTGAAGGACGACAAAGGATGCCAACATCGAAAGTTCCAAGTCCTGATTGCATTAATAAGGAGCTAACTTTAATTCAATTTAAGGACAAATAAAAAAAATCTGCGACTGCGTACGTTTGTTGGAACAGTTCGAATGCCATACGCAAACCCGAAAAAATGAGAAAAAATGTTAATAAATTGCCTTTTGTTCCTTACATTTTTCTCACTGGACGGACACTTTCCGTTATTGAGTATAAGAGAAGTTCATTTGATGTACAGGAATTGCTTCAAGCAATTCCAAGTGAAACACGTTCAGACCTTCAATTCCCAAACAGATTTTCGCAATGTTCCTTTTATTTGCGACTTACCGCCTCCGAGACGCTCGGTGCAGCTATTACACCCGCCAGAAAGGCAAGACGTGCATTATCGAGTCCATAGCCTTTAGGCATAGACAAGGCGGTGTTTTTCTTAATAGTTACCCCTCATTAAGTCAGTTTGTGTTGCAACAATGAGTTGCAAACAAGGAATGCCAGCTGTGCCCCGAGGCTGCTCCTTGCACCGCCTCCTGGGGAGTATCTAAGGAACTTCGGTCAAGTTCCTGGATGTGTTAACTCTTCAGGATCCTGTTCCATATGACCGCCCTGCAGCAAAATAGGACTCGCTACAGCGCTTCTAATCAATAGCGTTTACACAATTATTGTATTTCAAGTTATTATTCACGAAGAAATATTTGATCTACATGACTATAATTATGACGATCAAAAACATACAAATTAAATACAATTATCTCCAACTCACAGTCGAGATTTCAAAGTAACATGTTATAATGTTACAAAAAACAATACCGCTAACGAAAGGTAGGTCAGTTTATCCGTGTATGCTTGAAAAATTAAAATACCTAAGAAATTAGGCATTATTTGGTTGTTAACTCTGTTGCCCTAACACTAAGGGTACATCGATCCTAAACTTGATGCTCAGCAACCTAAATGCATTACGTTAGTCCTGGACCCTAGAGATCCTCCTGTCATCACAAGTATTAATCCTCCAACGGGGAAGGTGTTGTTCCTCAATCCTAAACATTATTTTATGTGCTTTTGTCCTCTCCTTTCAGCATCCTATTGCCAAACGTTCCTATCATACGTGCAATACGCTCATCCTGCACCCCGAAAGTTACTCCTTCAACTAGCCTGGGGTGATGGTCTATTCCCTCCCCCCCCCTCCCTCGGTGCAATACATGAGCTGCCGCAACCATTTTTACGCCTTCAAATTAACAAAGGGAAAACCTGTCCAAACAAAGGCGATCGGAAGCCCTTTGGTAGGAGAGAAAAGCTCTGCGCTTGGAAGGAGTTGCGAGAGGGTTTGGTGGGTGGCGTTTGATCGTCGCGGATGTTGAATGGAGAGCAGAAGGAGGAAGTTGAAGCTTAAAAACAAGCCTGCCTCATTTGTAGCTTTAAAGAAGGTTTTCAAATTATAAGATTCGAGTATGACCCCACGAAAATTCTGATGATATAGAAATACAACATTTTCCTAGTGGACTCCTTATTAACAATACTTCAAGGCGAATCCGGTGAGTCCGACTATTTGCATTCAAATAACGTATCTCCCTAACATGGGTTTACATATGACGTCGCTCACTAACAAGGGTTTATATAAGACGTCGCTCACTAACAAGGGTTTATATAAGACGTCGCTCACTAACAAGGGTTTATATATGACGTCGGTCACTAACAAGGGTTTATATATGACGTCGCTCACTAACAAGGGTTTATATATGACGTCGCTCACTAACAAGGAATTATATGTGAAGTCACTCACTAACAAGGGTTTACATATGACGTCGCTCACTAACAAGGGTTTATATAAGACGTCGCTCACTAACAAGGGTTTATATATGACGTCGGTCACTAACAAGGGTTTATATATGACGTCGCTCACTAACAAGGGTTTATATATGACGTCGCTCACTAACAAGGAATTATATGTGAAGTCACTCACTAACAAGGGTTTACATATGACGTCGCTCACTAACAAGGGTTTATATAAGACGTCGCTCACTAACAAGGGTTTATATATGACGTCGGTCACTAACAAGGGTTTATATATGACGTCGCTCACTAACAAGGGTTTATATATGACGTCGCTCACTAACAAGGAATTATATGTGAAGTCACTCACTAACAAGGGTTTATATATGACGTCGCTCACGAACAAGGGTTTATATATAACGTCGCTCACTAACAAGGGTTTATAGATGACGTCGCTCACTAACAAGGGTTTATATATGACGCCGTTCACTAACAAGGGTTTATATGTGACGTCGCTCACTAACAAGGGTTTATTGATGACGTCGCTCACTAACAGGGGTTTATATTTGACATCACTCACTAACAATGGTTTATATATGACGTCGCTCACTAACAAGAAATTATATGTGAAGTCTCTCACTAACAAGGGTTTATATATGACGTCGCTCACTAACAAGGGTTTATATATGACGTCGCTCACTAACAAGGGTTTACATATGACGTCATTTCTACCAACACTTCTCTGTGCTTATTCTCAATTTGCCGTACAAACTCAAATATGAATATTCGTTTGCACATTTGCAACAATGAGTGTTGTAGTTGATTTTTTTTCCTTAATATCTGAAAAAGCATTCAATGTGAGCTGAAAGTCCCGCAAACTTACCAAAGTAATTTGTATTGCAGCTGCGCGTATATTAAACGGACTGCAAATGGAATTGTTCATTCGATTGTGTCAATATAAATCATTTCTCTTGAAGTGATCTTATGGATGCATTTTTACATTTATTAAGAGTCCTCGGCCCTCTTAAGACCTCCCCTTCTTCTCACGACGAACTCCTAACACCCATCCTTTCCCCACGTTTCATCCCCCTTGCCCCACCCCTAATGGGGAGGGGGGATACTGTGGCCCCAAAACGGTTATCAGAACTAATTACTCTATTAATTGTGATTTGCTTCATTAAGAAAGCCAAAGCGCTGGCGAGGGAAAAAAAGACGTCCTGCGAGATAAAAGAAGAGGCGTTAATCCTATTTATTTTTTTTGAAAAAATCCTAATGTACGAAAAGTTCGCTTCGGTAAAATTTGTCATGCCCATTTATCATCTGAGCATCGCAAGAGGGAGAATACAGAACCGAATTGATGATTTCTGGATCGCGTATGAAAAGCTCTCCTCGTTAAAGAAACGGTGGCTTGACTTTGGTTAACTTAGAAAAGGCGGGAATCAACCATTTGTTGTGGGAACGGTACCCGATATGAAGCATTCCAAGTTAAGACTCAGATAGACATTTAGCCAATGAAAATTAAATAGTGTGTAATTTAA
Source organism: Gammarus roeselii (assembly GCA_016164225.1). NCBI lineage: Eukaryota > Metazoa > Arthropoda > Malacostraca > Amphipoda > Gammaridae > Gammarus > Gammarus roeselii. The sequence continues at coordinate 8,477 of SDVV010018968.1, read as the reverse complement.
TCCTATCGTTGTGAGTCACCAATCATTTCCGTTAAGCTACGCTCTTCGATAATACCATTTGAAATGATGTGCTGTGATATAATATCCTGTTCAGGCATCGCGTCGGGTGCCTTAGATAAATAGCAGGCGTAATGGAAACTTTCGAGTAAAATTACACAAATATTATGATGATACACACACGACGTAGCTACCTTAATGAACACGGTGGATGAGCATGGTTAATGAACATGATTGATGAGCATAGCTTATGAATATGGTTGATGAGCATGGTTAATGACCATGGTTGATGAGCATGGTTAATGAACATGGTTGATGAGCATGGTTAATGAACATGATTGATAAGCATGGGTAATGAACATAATTGATGAGCATGGTTATTGAACATGATGGATGAGCATGATTAATGAACATGGTTGATGAGCATGGTTAATGAACATGGTTGTAAGCATTGTTAATGAATATGGTGGATGAGCATGGTTAATGAACATGGTTGATGAGCATGGTTAATGAATATGGTGGATGAGCATGGTTAATGAACATGGTTGATGATCATGGTTAATGAACACGGTGGATGAGCATGGTTAATGAACATGTTTTTTATAATTATTATACAACTTTACCACTTGAATCGATTAGTATAGATGCTTGCGTATTATAATACTTCCCTTTCCAGTTGATCTTCATTACATAAACGACTGTAAACACATTATGCATACTGCATTTACATACATAATTTCTCAAACACAATATGCATAGCGCATATACATACATCATTTTCCAAACACATTATGCATTGCGCTTATACATACATAATTTCTCAAACACATTATGCACAGCGCTTATACATACATCATTTCTCAAACAACTTATGCACAGCACTTATACATACATCATTTCTCAAAAACATTATGCATAGCGCCTATACATACATCATTTCTCAAACACATTATGCGTGGCACTTATACATACATCATTTCTCAAACACATTATGCATAGCGCTTATACATACATCATTCCTCAAACACATTATGCATAGCGCTTACACATACATCATTTCTCAAACACATTATGCATAGCACTTATACATACATCATTTCTCATACACATTATGCATAGCGCTTATACATACATCATTTCTCAAACACATTATGCATAGCGCATATACATACATCATTTTTCAAACACAATATGCATAGCGCTTATGCATACATAATTTCTCAAACACATTATGCACAGCGCTTATACATACATCATTTCTCAAACAACTTATGCACAGCGCTTATACATACATAATTTCTCAAACCCATTATGCATAGCGCTTATACATACATCATTTCTCAAACACATTATGCATAGCGCTTATTCATACATCATTCCTCAAACATATTATGCACAGCGCTTATTCATACATCATTTCTCAAACACATTATGTACAGCGCTTATACATACAGCATTTCTCAAACACACTATGCATAGCGCATACACATACATCATTCCTCAAACACATTATGCATAGCGCTTATACATACATCTTTTCTCAAATCAATAACATATTAACAAGAAACATTTGAAGTATTTGTCAATCACAGTAGTTTTTTTAGATTAACTAACGATCGGGCTATCCGGGAGGGATGGCCAGGATGGAGAGGCATAAAGACATTCTTCTGCATACAGGGAGAGCTAATATGGCCCTTTTCCGATGAGAAGAAAGTTATAATTCTAACCGCAATCTCGACAAACGTTTCAAACCATAGAAGAGCTAAGGCATTTAAAATTGACAAAAAAATATCTTCCGGTGCTAACTTTTCCATTTAAGAGGGTCCCTTCTCAATCCCCACTTAAACTTTTTCGGCTTCTTTTTCCCTTGCATTTTAATTATGGTGGGGGCCTCCTTTTTAAGTGGTGTCGATTTTTATTAGTTCGTCCGATCCTTTTAACAGAGTGGGATGGCTGGAGCAAAGACGCCCATCTTTGCAACAGAGTGGGATGGCTGGAGCAAGGACGCCCATCTTTGTAACAGAGTGGGATGGCTGAAGCAAAGACGCCCATCTTTGTAACAGAGTGGGATAGCTGGAGCAAGGACGCCCATCTTTGTAAAAGAGTGGGATGGCTGGAGCAAGGACGCCCATCTTTGTAACAGAGTGGGATGGCTGGAGCAAAGACGCCCATCTTTGTAACAGAGTGGGATAGCTGGAGCAAGGACGCCCATCTTTGTAACAGAGTGGGATGGCTGGAGCAAAGACGCCCATCTTTGTAACAGAGTGGGATGGCTGGAGCAAGGACGCCCATCTTTATAACAGAATGGTATGGCTGGAGCAAGGACGCCCATCTTTATAACAGAGTGGGATGGCTGGAGCAAGGACGCCCATCTTTATAACAGAGTGGGATGGCTGGAGCAAGGACGCCCATCTTTATAACAGAGTGGGATGGCTGGAGCAAGGACGCCCATCTTTATAACAGAGTGGGATGGCTGGAGCAAGGACACCGAAAAGATTATGAAAAGCCCTGAAGAGGCGCTCTGCCGCACGAATAGTGAATGGCATTGGAAGGAAAAGAAAATGATGTTATAAGCATTATATAACATCACTAGGAGAAAAAATGTTACAGCATTATGTCGACGATGGGATGCATTGAGACACTCGGAGAGAATATGTTCTCTAATGTTCAAACGGGGTTCATAGAGAGAAGAAGGATTCCGAAGAAGAGATAACCAAAGGTGGAAACAACAGCGCTGGAGAACAGACATAATGTGTACTTTATTTTAACTGTTTGCTTAGGATAAAACATGTTGGTTTGCAATGAAGAGAATCAAGTAAAAGGTTGCAAGCAAATTGGGTTAGCTGAGCGGCAATATTCGAAAATAATGATTTTCTCGCCTCCCTCTATGGATTGTCTTCACTCAAACCACCTAGAAAGTAACCGCAGTAAATTCAGTCCTTTCGTTACATCACCTCTTCTTCAAACTCACCGTTCCCTACTCATACCTCGACAGAGGAGGCTCCTAAGCACGTGGTCCTCATTACATCCTTTTTCTCTAGAGTCATCAAGCGGTGGTGAGAGAAGGGGACGATGGAGGTCTAAAAATGAGCCTCTTGCCAGCCTAGATGACGAGCACAAAACTTCACACGGCACAAAATGCAAGCTCAACTAAAATTGGATTCAAAGGAGAAAAAACCTGCTGGCGGCAAATCAATCGAGGGTCTTTGATAGAATTCGTCTCTGCACTTGAAACTTGCGACATTGTAATTGCCTTGCAGGCGGTGGCCAACGTCGGATGAGAGAGGGAGGAGGAGAAGGGCGGAGGTACTGCATTAACGAGGGCTTGGAGCTGTCATCAACTGAAGTACCTTTGAATTGGTTGATTAATTTACCTATTTTGTGTTGTCTTCAGTTATGAAAACAGTTTCCTGTTAGATACGAAATTTTTCGGTAACCGTGGTGGTTGTGATGGTGCAGTTGTAGACCATGGGGTACGTTTGCTCCTCGGGTTAGAAATACATGCCCTATTCAAATGCGTACGTTTGCCTCGCTGGTTAGAAAGACATACCTTAGCCCCCGTGTTAGAAACACGCGTCCCCAATTTATGTTAGGTGGGGAAAGAAAAGTTCCCACATCGTGTTGTTCCCACATCGTGTTGTTCCCACATCGTGTTACGTTTGTTGCTTGCAGCCAGCGAATATATCCAGCTGCACGCAACATAACAAAACACGTGGGCACGAAATTATTACCCCAGAATGGTAACCACAGTTCACGTTTTGATTTCACCCCATACCCACAATTTCAATAAAACAAAGACGTAAACATGATTGATGAGGCGAAAGATGCCTAATAACCAAATCAAAGCTAAGGTATTGAATCTAGGTATATATTTCCCCATTGAACATCACGATTCTTACTATAAGAATGGTTTAAATCTAGTGTCGTTGATGATAAATACTATTCTACTATTGATCTGCATATATCAAAATTCCACCACATAGAAGAAGCTCATTTTCAACAACGCAATGTGCTCCATTTACGTTGTCCTGACGTTTACAGAATGTCAAACAGCCGTCTATTAGACGTAATTTTTCTTTCGCCTCACGTCATTTTACAGGCCACGTAAAAATAATATGAGGTCCGCCACAAGTCCTGAAACCTCGAGTCCGATATTCTCCCACACGTCCCACCTATTCCTTCGTGGAATTTATCTGACAAAAACTTGAACCTTCTTGTTCTCCTGTAATGCTGAAGAAAATTATCCGCCACAGCCCTCGAACCTCAAGTATACGATATCTTACCATGTTGGCCAACCTTTTCTAGCGTGGTATCTGTCGACCATACTTCTACCTTCTTGTTCTTCTCATGTGTCCCAGAGAGCAGCAAGTGTCCCACACCGGGTTGCAACGGCTCCGGCCACTCCACCGGACTCTACTCCCATCATCGGTCACTGTCCGGCTGCCCCAGGAAGGATAAAGTCACCCCTGATAGTGAGTAGAAGCAAATCAGCTGAGTGTTAACCAATGTCTATATCTTCATAGGAAACGGGAAGTTCATAAACGGGATAATGCTGTCTGTAATTCATTTGAATAGGTCTCCAGTCGTCGCTTTCTACCCTTTTCTCTGTAACTACATCTATCTCTGTAATTCATTTGAATAGGTCTCCGGTCGCCGCTTTCTACCTTTTTCTCTGTAACTACATCTATCTCTTGTTCTTCCAGTCCTCGCTGCTCACGAGACCATCGTCAAGTGCCCGACGCCTGGCTGCTCTGGCCGCGGTCACGTCACAGCGTCCCGGCACTGCCACCGTTCGCTGTCCGGCTGCCCTCTAGCGGCAGCGTCGCGCCAAGCGGCTCGCACTCACCGTCACCGCATGGCACTGCTACAACAAACAACCACACACCACCACCAACAGCAGCATCAACAGTCGGCTCAACAACAGCATTCACAACAGCAGCAAACGGTGACACACCAACAGCAGCAACAACAACAGCTGCAACACCAGCAGCAAGTGGCTGCAGCTGCAGCTAGGCAGCACTACCTAGGTAGCAGCGGGACCCCGCCTGCCCCTACTGGTAAGATGCTGCCGAAGTCTGTAGCTTATATAAAGGGCATAGTAATAGTATTGTGCCTAAGGGATTTACCCTGACTGCAATAAGGTTGCCTCGTTTATTTGCTGAAGCATGGAAACAATAGCACTCTCGTGTCTCGCTTGTTAGCATCGTTTAATAAAGAAGCAGAATCAATAATAGTTGTTTCTGGTGGCCCCAGCATAAATGAAATAGTTTTCGATTACATCCTGTTAATAAATGACACAAACATTCCAGGATAGTCTTTGAGGATACCTTTTGATAAACAAACATTTCAAACGACTTCATCCACTTGTTAATCGATTTTTTCATGCCCATTTGCGTATGTGAATTGACCATTCTCTAAAATATGAACCAGAGCTCTAAGTGTCAGAAATGCCCTAACTAACCTTTTACCTCGAGCAGCAGCTAAGAAGAGGGACGCAGAGGACACCCTGGACATCAAGCTACAGAACGGGGGGGACAGTTGCTGGGTCCCCCCCTGTGCCCCTCTGCCATGCCCTCCCCCCGCCTCCCCAGCCCATAGGCCCATGGACACCTCACCTGCAAGACCTCACGATAATCCAAAGGGCCCTTCAACCCCCAACAATAACAACAACAACAATAATAACAACACAAAATCTGCGACAAATAACAATACATCAACCATATCTAACAACCCTGTCGTTCAGCAACATCAACAGCAACAACAGAATCAATCCCGAACTTCTCAACAGCAGCAACAACAACAACAACATTCGTTGAATGCTAATTCCACAACAACGGCATCTACCATCAATAATAATCATCACCATAACAACAATAACAGCAATTCCTTTACACCTCCTCAACCTCCCCCGCCCCAACAACCCTTAACAAATACTAACAACAATAAGACAAACACAACCACAACTAACAATAACATACCCCACCATCTCCCGGCCACCAATATCAACAATAACAACAACAATAACAAGGGCCTGAGCGCATTCACTGGAGTCAACATCAAGTCTGAGTCTGCGGGAGGGCTTCAGTGCTTCAACTACAAGTCGGAGGAGGACCAGCCAGGCCTCATTCGGCCGAGTAGCATCACGGAAGTTCGTGATAACAACGCGAGGTGGGTGGTGGGAATAACTACACGAGGTGGGAAGTGGTGATAACAACGCGAGGGGGGTGGTGGTGATAACAACACGAGATGGGTGGTGGTGATAACAACACGAGGTTGGGGGTGGTGAAAACAACGCGAGGTGGGTGGTGGTGATAACAACACGAGATGGGTGGTGGTGATAACAACACGAGGTTGGGGGTGGTGATAACAACGTGAGGTGAGTGGTGGTGATGTCAACACGAGGTGGGTGGTGGTGATAACACCACGAGGTGGGTGGTGGTGATAACACCACAAGGTGGGTGGTATTAATAACAACGCGAGGTGGGCGGTAGTCTTGCAGGCTCTGGATGACGAGGTCAGGGCTACTGCTGCGTGCACACTATATTATGAAACTTGTGTACTTCCATAAACTGGCCATTCTCTAATTAGTCACCATTTCGTAACAAGACATCTTCTTTGAATTTGTTATTTGAACTAGATCGATTTTCCATCAACAGAAAAAATATACCCCCCCCCCCCAAAGTAAATGATTGCAACCCGAAATGGTGATTGATTTTATCGTTGGAATAACTTTGGTCGTCACCAAAATTCGATCCCGCGTCGTAAGAATAAGAGTCCAAAACGCTGACCAATCGGCCATCCAACACAAGAAAATCTTGTGATTCAATCTTTCGTGGGTATTGTGCTATTTTGGGTCGACTATCAATTCCTCTGACTATCGCTCTCAAAGAGACACAGGACAAGAACCGGGCGTTAGATGTTTGGGAAAACATGGCCACAATTTCGTTGAGAGACTTATGTTAATGATTTCTGTAGAGGATATATCGTTGCAATCCTCACAAAGATAGAAATAATTATAAATGTGTATGTGGTTTTGGACCATCTAGTCTTCCGTGTGACGGAACCATCTAAAATAGAGTTGACGGAAGAAAGCATGGCCAGACCTCTTGATCCCCCTTCTCGCTCTCCTTCCTTGCTGCCTGAGAAAATGCCCGCAACATCTACTGCCTAAATGTTCTCTTTCGTTTCGTGTGTAAAGTAAGTATAATTTCCCTAAATCCGGCATTAAATCTGTCTAAGTTCAATATAACATTGGAACAAGCATCATGGTGTGATTACGTAACATTTAATCAAGGTAAACAGTCGACGTAGAAGTGGAGCTGAGTTCTGAAGTAAGCTACTTTGATTGAGTCTTGGGGGAGAAGCTAAATTTATGTCGCTAGATAGACAGATGCAACTGGCGGGCAACCGCTTCAGAGGAGGTTAGAGTCTACTCAGATGGTGACTAGAGTGGCTGTGTGTTTGAGCTGCGCCTCTGCGGCTTCCAAACATGGACACCAATAAATTGGCCAATTTCTTCACGCGTAACTAATTACGACTAGAATATTTGATAAGACATTGGATAGTTTCGGTTGATAGACTGCCAAATATACATAGGATTACGTAGAATTAGCAGCTTTCGGCCCTCTTGTAGCACTAACCCGACGGAAGCTGACGATCGCAACCCTTAACAGCACGCGAAAAAACTATAAACAGCTCAAGTGGGTTAACAGCCTCAGCTGGGTAATATGAACATATAAGATTGTCAATAAAACATTTATTCAAGTTATACAGGTTATATAAAATCGAACAAGGAGGTTTTTACAAAGTTTTAAATGGGGGTAGATTCTCTAAATTTTTATCGTTGAGTTTCATCCAATCTTCGGTCATGTCATTATGACTAGATGAACGGTCTATCGAATATCCCTTGGTTGGATATTAGGACTGAACTTCAACCAAAAATATTTGTTCATTTATGATTATTTAACATGACAAATTGTTGTAACATGTTAGCTACTGAGTAGATTTCAAGTGATTCCAAATGTAATACATACGAGACGGACCATTACGATTTCAAAGCATTTCATCATGCTATTGCATCATTTGATAAAGAAGCTTCAGCATTCATATTGCTTAGTGTTTCATCATAAGCAAAAAAATATTAGATCGAGAATTTTGTATTTTAAATGGGTCTCCTACTTATAACCAAAACTGAACAGGAAGCTTTTGTGAAGGATGTTCGGTTACCTGTGAATCCGTGGTATCTATTTAGAATTTTGGTTGATTGCACTCAAGTATCAGTTAAGGATGTTCAGTAAACTGGTGAACCGTTTGGTATCTGTTTAGAGGTCTGGTCGATTACACTCAATGGTTTCTGTTGCAGATGTTCGGTTATCTGATGATCTGTTTGGTATCTATTTAGAGGTCTGGTCGATTACACTCAATGGTTTCTGTTGCAGATGTTCGGTTATCTGATGATCTGTTTGGCATCTATTTAGAGG
>SDVV010018967.1:0-13634 GCA_016164225.1 Gammarus roeselii | reverse complement strand
GTACAGTTGGGACAACAACACCCTCATACAGCCCTCTCTTTGCTTCCATCCCCAACGTCCTACAGCTCATCACACTCTTCAGTGCACCCAACACTTAACATCCCTCCTTCACTCGCGCCTTCACTTCAGTTTCCACTAGTTCATTTCTCTCCACATGGGAGCCCAGATACTTGAAACACTGAACTTCCTCCAAAAGCTCTCCATTTAGGGTGACACTAATTTTGCTCGCATCGGCAGTCCTCGAGCATCTCATTACTTTACTCTTACCGACGTTCACTCGAAGCTTCCTCCTCTCACACACTCTAACAAACTCAGACACTAGCATAAATAGCTTCTCCTCCGAATCCGCAACCAGGGCCGTATCATCAGCAAATAGCAACTGGCTCAACTGCCAACTCCGCCTATCCGCTTCCAACAGTTCCAAGCCACGACCCAGCACACTCGCGTTCACATCCCTGACCACTTCATCCATATAGAGGTTGAACAGCCAGGAAGACATCACGCAGCTTTGTCTCAGTCCCACTTTCACTGCGAACCAATCACTGACCTCGCTTCCCCCTCTGACACATGCTCGACTGCCAGCATAGAAACTCTGCACCGCTTTCAACAGATGTCCGCCCACTCCATACAAACGCAACACCCTCCACAGCGATTCCCAGTCAATCCTGTCGCATGCCTTCTCCAGATCCATGAAGGCCCAGAACACATCCTTTCCTTTGGTAAAGTACTTCTCACAGACCTGTCTCACTGCAAAAATCTGATCGGTACTCCCTCTACCACTCCTAAAGCCACACTGTCCCTCTCCAATTGCGCAGTCCGTACAGTCTCTAATCCTTTTGATCAGCACTCTCCCGTACAACTTACCAACCACAAATAACCGACTTATACCTCTTGAGTTGCAGCATTCACTTTTATCTCCTTTGCCGATACATAGCGGAACAATGCAGGCACTGCGCCACTCAATCGGTACCACGCCTGCCGCAAAACACAAGTTCAGTAACCTCACTAACTATTCGACAATCGTTACTCCAGCATTCATCAGGCACTCGGTTGCAACGCCATCCAAACCAGGGGCTTCTCCTGCTTTCATCACATCCACCGCCTCCTGCACCTCTTCCCTGGTAATGTCCGAGACAAGTCTTTCTCCCAAAACTGGCATCCGAGCACCACCACCCCCAGCAACAATGTCAGCCTCTCTGTCATCCTCGACATTCAACAACTTATCAAAATACTCGGCCCACCTCTTCCGTACATCACCACTTGCCAACAACAACTGGCCATTTTCATCTTTCACCACTTCCTTCTTTCCGGTCTCTCCCTTTCTCACCCTCTTCACCTCTTTCCAGATCATCTTTTTGTTCTACTCAAAATTCTGGCACAATCATCTGCCCCACCGGAGATCCGCGTCCTTTTTGTCTCTCCTCACCACCCGCTTCACATCGCTTCTCCTCTCTTTGTAGCTTTCATAAGCCACCACCGACTTCACCTGCAACCACTCCTCAAACGCTCCTCTTTTCCGTGATACCGCCAGTTTGATATCCTCGTTCCACCACTCGCAACCTTTCCTTCTGCACTCGCCCACACGGCGCGCACCATACACCTTCTTCGCACATCTTAACAACGCATCCCTTAACGCCTCCCATTCTTCCTCCACATCTTTCAGGTCCTGTCCTCTCACGTTGTCATAGTCTTCCCTCAACGCTTGCTGGAACTCCTCGGCTCTACTTCTCACATTCAATCCACTCACTTTCACTACCTCTCTCCCTCCTCCCACTCGTTTGTTGCCCTTCCACTTCTGCCCCTCTCATAATCCACCTTCCACCAGCAGATGGTCAGACACTCCTCCACCCTCATCTCTCAACACCCGCACATCCAACAGCCTCCCCACCACTCTCTTCGATATCAGCACAAAATCCATCAGCGCTCTCTCCACCGTGGGCATCCTTACCCATGTGTACTTGTGGATATCTCGCTTCTTGAACAAACTGTTCCCGACCACCAACTCCTGCTCCATACACAGACCTATCAAGTTTTCTCCACTGTCATTTCTACCGGGAACGCCATACCTTCCTATTACATTCTCCACCACTACATCTCCAACTCTCGCATCAAGGTCACCCAGCACAACTACATTGAAATGACCTCCAAAACTCTTAATGCACTCACCTAGGTCAGTCCAAAATTGCTCGCTCTCCTCTTCACCCCTCTCGCTGCCAGGTTCGTAAGCACTCACAAATACCCATCTTTCTACGCCTAACTTGACTTTCACCCACATAAATTTCGAGGACACCTCTTTCCACTCGGAAACGCTACTAGCCTAGCGATCACTCAATATCAAAACCACACATTCGCATGCCCAACCTTCCTCCACACCAGACTTTCTTCCACTTACCACACCAAACTGGCATTCTCCCTTACCTTTCAATTTCGTCTCAATCAGCGCCAACACATCAAACTTCCTCCTCATAAACATCTCACCAATCTCCCTCCTCTTTACATCACTCGTACTACAGCCACGCATATTCAGCGACCCTAACAATAGGGTTCGGATAGGCGTAAGCCTCTCTTCCCCCGCTCGTCTTGCCGTCTTTGAGGAAAGGTTTTACAGAGAACGGGATTCCCAGCCCCTTCGCTCTGCCCCTTTTAGTCGCCTTTCACGACACGCAGGGGTTACGGTATCACGATTCTACTCCCTGCTACGGGGCGCCCTTTTAGTCGCCTTCTACGACACGCGGTGGATACGGAAGCAAGATTCTAACGCCCGGCTACAAGGCATTAATAATAGTAAAATACTAAAATAAAGTGTTAATAATCTATAAAATGAATTATCATCCATCAACCCCAAGACCTGTTGAGGAGGAAGAGAAAGGAGTGACAGAAAACGGGGATCTCATGCATGAGATCTGCACCAAGTGCAGAGAATCTCACGCATGAGATCAGCAAGAATGGAAAAAAATGGGTAGGAAGAGAAAGAAATTGCAAGAAAGAATGATTTGATTTGGGCCTCATTTCCACCAGAGCCTCAACGTGTCATAATAGGCTCCCCCGTAGGGACAAGAAAGAATGAATGCAACTTGGTTGTCATAAGCCAGATGCCCAAAAGGAGTAAAGTTAGAACCAGTGCGTGAGCGCGAGTGTCTGTGAGCTCGCGAGCAACGACTATTAGAAGAGTTATCACGAGGGAAATTTGAGATAAGCTAAGCTAAATTTGAAATAAACATAAAATGCAAATAAGGTAACTAAATAAAAGTTCAGTGAATTCAGGATGGGGGAGAAAAGGTAGGTATTAGTAGTAGTTTCTTCTGTTTTCCCCGTAGGGCACAAAGATCCGTCGATTCTGCACAGTTTCGTGCGCAAAGTTAAGTTAAAATTCACAATTAATACGCAGGGAGGGCATCGATTTCAGGAACAGAGATGATTCAGACCTTGTTAGTTTCACACGACTTCGTATAGTCTGGTATGTTTTCAGAAAGCGATCTTTTTTTTTCGGCATACTTTTTCTGTGAGCAGGCGTTGTAGGTTGCACCACACCTTCTCGTGCTCAAGCAGGCTCGTCGGGCTGCTGCGAGTGCATCACAATCCACAAGTAAGTGTTTCACACTGACTGCCACCTGCTGGCAACAGGGGCATGGTGGTGCGTCCTGTCACATGTCTACGTCCATTAGGTGATTGTGGGTTATCCACGTGTGTCCCGTGCATAAACAGTTAATGAACACTTGGTCTCCCCTGTAGAGGACAGTTGTCCCTACAAATGGTCTTAACAACGCATATTGTTTTAGTGTCTAAGTCCAGTCCAAACAGACCGCAAAATAGTAAACTAACATTGTTGAAACATCCAACTGTTGAATATTAGTACTAAAACGAATTTAGAGTTTGCACAGAGGCTAAACCCAAAGGCTTTTGGATTGGATTGGATTGGATTTAAGCCTCATTTCCCCCGGAGCCTCAACGTGAGTCATGACAGGCTCCCCCGTAGGGTTCGACGATCATAGATTCCAGTAGGCTCGTACGCCTCGGCATGCGAGAAAAACAACGTTGTCAAAGATAGAACACTTTGAAACTTTCAGTCGTGTCAGACGCCTGCTGGTGCGCACAAGAAAAAGGTTTTGACACAACGGATTTGCGCTTTCAATCATTTAGAACTTCATGAGTAATATGTATGCACGCCAGTGCGCAAGGTATACGGCTACATGGACAAAGTCAGCTCTGACAGCAACGCAACACAATGTTTACAGCTACGCGGTCTAGTTGTTTTAGTACATTTAAATATTCAGGTGAGATAAAGACTCAGACGAAACGAAATGAATCCTTGCCTCCAACCACTCAGAACCTCATGAGTAATATGTATAAACGCCAATGCGCACAGGTAGCATCGTCGAAATTGATGCAAGGTTCACGGCTACACGGACAAAGGTAGCTCCGACAGCAACGCAACACAATGTTTGCAGCCACGCGGTCTAGTTTAGTTTTAGTACAATCTATTTATTCAGGTAATATAATGACTCAGACTAAACGAAATCAATCCCCGCCTCCAACCCCTCAGAATCTTATGAGTAATATGACCGCACGCCAATGCGCACCGATAGTATCGTCGAAATTGGTACAAAATCTCCGGCTTCACTGATCAGATCAACTTCAACCGCTATGCACAACATGGTTTAAAGTTACGCGGTAAATGTCAACAACAGAATAGTAGTTAGGGCAATTGAAGAGTGGCATAGTAGGTGCAGCGTAGATTACGAGTAGGTTCAAAGCAGATTCCAAGTTTGTTTAAGGTAGATTCAGATTACTTTTAACGTAGGTTCCGAGTAGGTTCAACATAGATACAGAGTAGGTTCAACATAGATACAGAGTAGGTTTAACATATATACAGAGTAGGTTTAACGTAGATACAGAGTTGATTTAACGCAGATACCGAGTAGGATTGACGCGTAGATACCGAGTAGGTTTAACATAGTTACCAAGTAAGTTTAACATTGATACCAAGTAGGTTTAACGTAGATACAGAGTAGGTTTAACGTAGATACAGAGTAGGTTTAACGTAGATACCGAGTAGGTTTAACGTAGATACCGAGTAGGTTTAATGTAGATACAGAGTATGTTTAACACAGATACCGAGTAGGTTTAACTTAGATACAGAGTAGGTTTAAAGTAGATATAGACTAAGGTTAACGTAGATACCGAGTAGGTTTAACGTAGATACAGAGTATGTTTAACATAGATACAGAGTAGGTTTAACATAGATACAGAGTAGGTTTAACGTAGATATAGACTAGGTTTAACGTAGATACCGAGTAGGTTTAGCGTAGATCCCGTGCAGGTTTAACGTAGTAGGAGCAGTAGCTGCTTACGCGCTCCACCGGAGCCCCAACGCGAAGTCGTCGCTCGCCACCTTGCAGGGTCCCTGCGCGCGTCTAACTATGCATAATTATTTATCTAATAGAAAATAGATCACAATGAAAAAATGGCACAGATAAATAATAGAACCCACGAAATAAGAAATACTAAACTACTAAAATAAAATATTAATGATCTATTAAATGAATAATCATCCATTCACCCCAAGTTTGTGACAGTGTTCAGCGAGGTCAGTAAGTTGTCCACACCTAGAGAAAAGGGTGGGCATACGTTCTTCTTATCCGCAAAGAGGCGTTTATCGATTTGATTTGATTTGAGCCTCATTTATCGAGAATGTTGGTAACGTCGCTGAGTGCTGGGCTATTGATGAAGTTTCCTGTCTTGAAATAGTATTGTAATGATTGTTTCTCGAGAGCGGAAGAGATTTTTGATTTGATTCGAGCCTCATTCCCACCAGAGCCTCAACGTGAGCCATAATAGGCTTGGAGTTCTGTCCTCAGGGGAAGGGGGAGGTGAGGTACATTTTGGTGGATCATAAGTGCCATTCCGCCGTGAGCAGTCATGTTGGTGGGGCCTTCACGGCGGTGTATGATATATTGGGGGATTCTGAAGGTGGCGGTCTCTCGGAGTCGGATCTCTTAGAGGCCTATCACCAAAGCTTTATGAGTGTCGATTAGGATAGTAATTCGTCTTTCTTGTATCCGAGTTTCTGGCTCCCATGTGGAGATAACTGAACTAGCGGAAACTGAAGTGAAGGCGCGAGTGAAGAGGGGATGTAAAGTAGTGGGTACACTAAGGAGTGTAATAAGCTGCAGGACGTTGGGGAGGGAAGCAGAGAGAGGGCTGTATGAGAGCGTTGTTGTCCCAACTGTGCTCTACGGAGCTGAGGCTTGGGACGTGAGAGCAGAGGAGAGAAGAAGGTTGAATGTTTTTGGGATGAAATGTTTGAGGAGCATGGCTGGAGTAACACTGAGAGACCAGATCACCAACGACGGGGTTCGAATCAGAACAGGGATGGTGAAGAAGTTGGAGGACAGAGTTGATTCGCGTGTTCTGAGATGGTTCGGGCAGGCACATGGAGAGGATGGATGAAGGGAGATTGGTGGAAAGGGTGATGAATGCGGAGGCGAGTGGTCGCAGGGTTAAAGGTGGACCGAAGTTTGGGTGGATGAATGGTGTGAAGCTGGCGTTAGGAAGGAGAGACATGAATGTGGAGGTGGCGAGAGAGTATGCAATGAACAGGCGTGAATGGAGAATGGTTGATTTTGACGCTGCTCTGATGTGCTTTCCCGCCCTTGGCATCCCGCTGTCGGGATAGTCGTCGATGGGGAGGGCCTGGTCATTATGACGCGGCGGGGGTAAGCCAGTGAAAACTGTCCGGCCCTGCTGCTGACGACGGATCCTCGGACTGCACTCCTGACCCAGAGTGTATGTTGAGGGGGTACCTGCCGGACTCTTTAGCACAAAATGGCTTAGTTGTGTGAGTGTTAGCGTATGAGGGTGTGAGGTGCGCCATGCCGTCGGCCACCCCCCTTTCTGGGGGATGCGGCCTAGTGTCTGTATCTGTGTGTGTGAGTCCCTGGCAGTTCCACTAGAGTATTTTGGTGTTCATTTTGAAGGCTGTTCACACTCTGACCTTGATGATCTAGAGTGGTCGAATGATTTGCTTGAGCTTTTGTGGTGCTCGCGTTTTAGAGTTTGCCCAGGGGTTCCGGGTCAGGAGTGTTCACGGGAGTGTCTGCGTTCTGTGGGAGGCGGTGTGGTTGCTGTGGTTGCTGCGGTTGCTGCGGTCGCGGCTCCGAGTGCTTTCATGGGAAGACGAGGGTGTGTGCTCTATGTGTTTGCTATGTGAGCGAGTGCGCTCTTCTTCTGTGGTAGCCTTTTTTGTCTGTGTGGGTGGTTGTGTGGAGTGCGAGGTATTTGGGCCTGGTAAGATGACTGGTTGTGCAGAGGTCTCGCGTATGAGCTCTTCGAGATGAGCGCTGTCAGCGAGGCCGTGATCGTTCTCGCTGGTGGTGTGATCGTGAGTCGGGTTTGTTAACGGGGGATCTTGTCCCTCGCAGTGGTTTTCCACGAATGGAGCCACATTTGAGACAGGTGGAGGTAGTTCAGGGTTTTGGTCCTGGCGGGTCGTTATTTGAGAGTTGTTACTGATCTTTTTTTGCTCAGTGGCGCCTGGATATCGGAGGTTCCCTCATCTCTTTGCCGTTTCATTATTATAGTAGTGAGCATTGCTGTGTGGTCGACTGCGGGGGATGCATCCATCTCATCGTCCTCCTGGCCTCTGCATAAATCATTTCCAGAACTGCGCGTCTCTGGTGCGGGGGCGGTCGCTGGGCTGAGTGAGGAAGCACTGCAGCCAGGTAGAAGTGATGGGGTCTTGTTACGATGTTGTTCTGATGCTGTGTGGTTGATTGATTGATTGATTGATTTGGGCCTCATTTCCACCAGAGCCTCAACGTGAGTCATAATAGGCTCCCCCGTAGGGTGATTATGTATGGATGTCGTCGGGGGAGTTTGGTTAGCCTGTCGATTTGACTACTCTGGCATAATTGAAACGATTTTGGGTTATTGTCTTTCCAGATTTGGAGGGCTGGTTTCCGTGTAACTCTGCGTTCGTTTTGGGTGATCGTTATTTCTTTTTGGTCCATGTGTACTGGGCAGTCGCGGTCGCTTGCCTCATGGAAGCATGAGCAGTGGTAGCTTTTAGGGTGACTGACTGTGCAATCTTTTCTGTCGTGCTCGCCAGCGCACTTCTTGCTACGTTGGGATGTATGTTGCTGGCAGTATGCGATGACGTGGCCGTATTCAAGACATTTTTTCTCCTTGTTCACCCGGGATTACTATGAATTCTGGTGCGTCGTGTCCTGGGAAGGTAATTTAGTATGCAGTAGAACTTGCGTGACGTGATTTTATCCACGTAGCTTGACGGACTTCGGTAACTCCGTAATCCTCAGCCAGACCTTCAGCAAAAACACTGAGGTCGGTTGTAGGTGTGTAACGGGAGGTGAAAATAATTTGTTTAATATTGTTGAAGGACGGATGTATTTCAACTGCAACTTTGAATTTTTTCATGTGGGTAATCTTTTGAATAGCGTTACTTGGTTCATGTTCTGCGACGTAGGCCAGATATTTCTTTCTCTGTCTTTGAATTTCTTCAGATTTTCCTCCAAATTGATGGGAGAGTGACTTCATCAATACAAATGGATTAGTTGAAAAGCAAACTTTGCTTGCACCACTTTCTTTGATCGTTATAAGAAAGTGAGTGGGGAATGGTGCCGGTCTTTTCTCTTGTGTAGGAGGGTCATTCTGGGAAGAGCGCATCGAGACTGCAGCCTCTCGTCGCCCGACCCCGTGATCTATATGGTATTGAAGGATCGCTCTCCCCGTCTCCTTATCTGGGCAATCTCTATGTCCGGTAGGGTGTCCGTTTACTATGCAGTAAAAACAGTGCGGTTCTTCGGACTGGCACGACAAGGGATCTACCCGTTTGGCATGGCCGTCTTGGAAGCAGCATGAGCATCTTTGCTTACCACTACATTTTTCTCTTGTGTGTCCGTATTTCTGGCATTTCTAACATCGCATCGGACGTCTCAAATGGTGTAACCTTGGTTTTGGTGGCGCAGAAGAGATTTGATTTTGGCCTCATTTCCACCAGAGCCTAAACGTGAGTCATAATAGGCTCCCCCGTAGGGCTCAATGATCATGGATTCCAGTAGGCTCACACACCTGTGTGTGTAAGAAAAACAACGTTGTCTACGTTAAACTATTTGAACATTTTAGTCGTGTCATACGCACGCTGGTGCGCACAAGAAAAGAGTTTAGACAAAACGGACCTCCGGTTTCAATCATTTAGAACTTCATGAGTAATATGTATGCGTGCTAGTGCGTACATGTGGCATCGTCGAGATTGGTACAAGGTTTACGGCTACACGGCAAAGTAAGCTCCGACAGCAACGCAAAAAAATGTTTACGGCTACGCAGTCTAGTTGTTTTAGTACAATTTACTTATTCAGGTAAGATTTGGTTTGATTTGAGCCTCATTTCCACCAGAGCCTCAATGCGAGTCATAATAGGCTCCTCCGTAGGGCACGACCGTCGTTGGTTCAGCTAAGTTCGCAAGGCCTCGCCTGCGAAAATATTAGTCATGTCAAGATGAAGTCAGTACACATTTCAACTGTGGCATATTCGCGTATTAGCGCGCACGAGAGAGTAAAGAGTTAGTGCGTATTTTCGTAAAAGGTGGTGTTATTTCTGTGCATTATGGGGTGGAGAGACCACCTCACTTGCACAGGTGTTTGGGGTTTAGACAGCTTCGTATAGTCCGGTGTGTCTTCTGAAAGCGATAAGCTTTTTACGGTAGGTTGGGTCCGTGAGTAGGCTTTGTAGGTTGCACGGGGGATTTATGAACGCTCGTCGGGCTGCGGCGAGTGCGTGGCAATCCATCAGTAAGTGTTTCACGCTGATAGCAACTTGGTGGCAACAGGGACAAGGGCGTGCGTTTGGTCCTATGTTGACATCCATCAGGTGGTTGTGAGTTATCCACGTGTGTCCCGTGCACAAGTGGTTGATGAACACTTGGTCTTTTCTGTAGGTGAACTTTGTTTCCCATTCTCTGACTGAGGGTTTGACTGCAAACATTTTTTGTCCACTCTGTTGCCACATTTCATCCCATCGGGATGTTATATGGGAGTTGATGATAGGGAACCACTCCCGGTAATGTAATGCAAAAAATTGTTCTTGGTGAGTAGATGCCAGTTTAGAAAGCGAGTCCGCAAGTTCGTTTCCTCTTATTCCCGCGTGCCCGGGGATCCAGCAGAATTCCACTGTCTTACCCGTCTCGGTCATCACAAAGAGATCGTGCTGCATTTTACGTAGAACTGGATGTTCGTAGTGCAGTGCTTTAAGCTGGGTGAGGACACTCAGACTGTCTGAGAATACGACGTATTTGGGGAAGCGATGTGATTTTGAAATAGAGATGGCTAGTTCGAGTGCGCGAAGCTCCGCAGAGAACACTGAGGCCTCTAGTGGGAGGTTGGCCGAGAGTGGGGTGTCCCCGCACACAGCGGCGGCTCCCACTCCATCTGCGGTTTTGGAGCCGTCAGTGTATATGTGACGGTGCTTTAAATATTCTTCCTCGAGTAGTCTTAGGAATTCCCGCCAGTACGCGTTGGTTGGAATAGTTGCTTTAGGGTACATTTGCAGGTCTAGGTTGACCGGTGGTGGGTTGATCATCCATGTTGGTGCGTTAATTTGAAGGATTTGGTAGGAAAATGGAGGCGGCTTAATAGCTTTACGCTTGATGTTGAGCGAGGTCAGCAGGTTGTCCACACCTAGGGAAAACGGTGGGCAGATATAAACGGCGCTCATCGGATATGTTGTTGATGTGGCTGATTGCTGGGTTGTTGATTAGACTTCTAGTCTTAAAATAGTATTGTAGTGAAAGTTTGTCTGGCGAGCACGTTAAGGGATTCGATAGGGGTGGAGCGGAACGCGCCGGTTGTGATACGCAAAGCATTGTTTGCGATGGTCGAGAGAGGGTCGAGAGTAGTTTTGGCTGCAGATCCGTAGACAACGACTCCGTAGTCCATGTGTGATCGTATTATTGCTCTGAACAGCGTCATTCTGTTGTCCATGTCGGCACCAAACTTCAGGGATGTTACCGATTGGATAAGTCCTGTCGACCTTTAGCAGCGAGTCGCCAGGGCTGTGATATGGGGTCGCCACGTGAGTTTAAGGTCCCACATTAGACCCAGGAATTTGATCGTTTCTTCGTATGCTAAAGGTGTGTTGCGCAAGCGTTAGGGCTGGTTTCAGGTGTAAACCGGGCACAAGGGTAAAGTGCATGCTTTAATTTTAGAGGGCGACAATCGGAATCCGTTTAGGGAAGCCCAGTTCCCGACTAGGTTTAGGCCCTTCTGGAGTTCATGTTGAATTGTTATGAGGCTGGGGTGTCTGTAGCTTATTTGTAGGTCGTCCACGAATAGTGATGAGAGTAGTCTTCCTTCTCGGGGAAGAATGTCGGCTAACAGATCGATTTTGAGGATAAAAAAAGTGACACTGAGGACGCTTCCATGGGAGACGCTTATTTCTTGCGGAAATGACGGAGACTGAGTGTCGCCAACCTTGACCCTGAAGGTGCGATTTTATAGAAATTGGTGGATGAAAAGTGGTAGTCGACCTCTCAAACCTTTACGGTAGAGATCCTTCATGATCCCGTATTTCCGAGTAGTGTCGTATGCTTTTTCAACGTCGAAAAATATGGAAACCACATTTTCTCTTCGGACGAAGGCCTGTCTAATGTCTGATTCTAACCGTACGAGGTGGCCCGTTGTGGAGTGGCGCTTACGGTCACCGCACTGGATGTTGTTAAGGCCTGAATGCATTTCAAGGTAGTCGACTAGGCGTGAGTTTATCATTCTTTCCATAGTCTTGCATAAGACGCTAGTTAGGACAATGGGACGATAGTTATGTGGGTCGCTGTGACATTTCCCGGGTTTGGGTATCGGAATAATTACGGATTCCCGCCATAGGTTGGGAAAGGATGAATTTGAATACAACGTATTGAACACATTTAGTAGGTGCTAGAGAGCGTTATCAGGAAGGTGTTTGATCAAGTTGATGTGCACTCGGTCCCGCGCGGGTTGAGGTTTCACGAGTGTGACCAATTGCATATTGTAGTTCATGGATGGAGAAAGGTTTGTTGTAGAATTCTTCATTTGTGGAAACGAAGCCGATATGCTCACTTTCTCTTTTGATCTTTTCCCGTTGGAAAGAAGCCGTATAATTTGTTGATTATGATATTTGGCTGAAAGTCTAAGCTAGTTTGTTCGCAATGTCCGCGTATGAAGACTAGGCAGTGTCTCCGTCCGACAGTTTGTGGATAGGTCGCTCGGGGCGACCTTGGTTACGTCTGTTGTTTCCCACATTTGGGAAAGAGGGAAGTTTCGATTGATTTTATTAACTAATTGGGTCCAGCTTTCTTGCTTCTTCTCCACACTAAGTTTCCGGAACACGGCAGTTTCCCTTTTCCAGGCTACTCGGTTCCTGAGGGAACGTGCGCGGCGAAAGGCCTCGCACATCCCGTCACGCCGATCCCTTGCTTCTTGTACCTCCGGGCACCACCAAGGTTTTGGGAAAAAGGTTGAGGGTCCATTTTGGGGAATGCATGCAGTAGATGAACTTTTGAATTTTTCGTATAGATGTATGATAAGGTCGTGCTCTGAAATGTCTTCGGGAAGGCCCTCCACACCGTCCCATGCGACATGTGTCAAGTATTCCTCCCAGCTGGCTTTCCGGTAGTTGAATTGAAGTTCTTGTGCGTTAGGATTGTTTGGTCGGTTAGTAACGAGCGATATGATCACTGGATTGTAATCACTGTCATGTGTTAAAGGCAGGACTCACCAAACGAGTCCGGGAGCTAAAGTAGGGGAACAGATTAATAAATCGATGACGGTTTCACTTTCGAGGGTGATCCGTGTGGGTTGTCCAACGTTAAGAAGGACCAGGTTGTAAGTGTCTATGGTGTTGGCCATTATCACTCCTCTGGGGTCTGTTCTCACGCATCCCCACACTTCGTGGTAGCTGTTGAAGTCTCCAAGGAGGAGTACGGGATGATGCAGTTGGTTAAGCAGATCGGTCATTAGTGCCTTCGTGAGGTCGTGGTTACGTGACGAGTAGATAGATACCACCGTAATATGTCCTGAGATACATATCTTCACTGCGACAGCTTTGAGTTCTGTTCTCAGAATCTCAGAAGGAGGAGGTGGTGAGGTATGCTTTGATGGATCATAAATGCCACTCCGCCGTGTGCAGTCACATTATTGTGACCTTCGCCACGGTGTATGACATATTGAGGGATAGAGAAGGTGGCTGTGTTGCGGAGTTTGATCTCCTGGAGGCCTACCACCAAAGGTTTATGGGTGGAGATTAGCGATAATAATTCATCTTTCCTGCTTCTAAGTCCCTGGCAATTCCACTGAAGTATTGTGTTGTTGTTCATTTCGGATTTGTTTCACATCCAGCTCTTGGTGGTCTGGAGCGGTCGCGTGGTTTGTTGGAACTTTCGCGGTGTTCTTGTCTATGAGGCGCTTTCTGTAGAACATGATCGCCTAGACTCACTGCGTTCTCAGCTGTGAGTGCTCTTGTAGGAGGAAGAGGACGAGGGAGTACGATCTTTGTGTTTGCTTCTTGAGCGAGCGCGTTTCTCTTCTATGGAGGGTTTTTTAAACATTATGATGGGCTGAGTAGTAGTCGTTGAGATATTTGAGTCGAGT
>SDVV010018966.1:0-13634 GCA_016164225.1 Gammarus roeselii | reverse complement strand
AATATGGTAATCGAGAGTTGCAATAAATTTGAGCACAAAACAATTTATGGTTGGTTTTCCATCCAATTAGTTGGATTTTTTTTCTATAACAATACTTCTCCTACAGGGAAGCTTACAAACTCCATCACCCGACTCACGGTGGAGATGAGTCCATTTATCTTATATAATCAAGCCGGAAGTACTCGTTGATGTTTCCAAAAACATCAACGAAAAAAGTAATTAAAATATTTTTGACGCCAATTGTTTAACTTTTCGACGCATATGATGTGGAATTAATTGCGTTCGTTACAATTTTAGCTGCTTTTGTATTTTAAATAAATGAAATCCCTTTGTTTACCAGCAAAACATATTTATAATATACAAACCTGCTTTGTCAGTTTCGTTGAGTGACTCTAAAGTTAGAAAAGCTCTTCCTCATAAATCGCCTTCGATCGCAGAGCTGATGAGAGATATACATGGATACTATATTTCTATAAAGCTATTTCTAATTATTTGTAACAAATTTCTGCAATACGATTGTGTTCACATTTTAAACCAAATATTTCACGATAGAGCATTTGATCACTGAAATTTAGGAAATGATATTTCTTCCCAAAATGTGAAAAGTATTTTTCTCAGTCTGACTTGCCCGTACTTCAATAACTACAGGCTCCTGCTTATGGAATAGCTTTATTGGTTTCAACTGATCATATCTGCGATTGTTTATTGTTGGAATTATTTTCAATATATCTCATACATTCAACAACAGAATAGGCAGCTTGAACTTAGCAGTTGAAAGTTTTCCGCGTCTATTGGCACGAAATTTGTTTTTCGAGTATTTACGAACAGAGCTGTAATAAAAACAATCGTTTTATTAACGGCACGCGCACTCCTTTGTAGCACGTAAATGCATGGAGACGTGGAAATAAACTTCTCCAACTCTTCTTAGGACTGTTTTCACCCCGACAGACAAGAGAAAATTTCGAAACATGAACAGCCCGCTACGACAGGGAATAATTTAACCAAACTTGAATGGATTACCCGGACCACTTTGACCGCTTTATTACTCAAGATACCTCAATGATACCCTCTTAATATAAAGGGGGAAAAGTCACTTGGAACTATTCCTAAATTTTATTAATGGCCAACATCGGAATATACAATTTACTGTTGAAATATGCAACGATAGCTTAGTACCTTCCTCTGATCTCATTGTTAAACAATACAATGCAAGCGATGACAGCCATCTTGTCCTCATCGCTCTACCAAATAATCGACATTCCGGTCTTGGAACCAATTTTATATCTTTTCCCCACCTCTATATAAAATGAATACTTTTAAAACTCTTATAATTCGAGCTTCCAAGTTCTATTAGTCTTATTTCACTCCATTTGTTAAGCAATGTCTTATGGTTAGCAAAAGCACCTCATAGGGTAACTATTTAAATGTTTCCTGAATCTCATTTGTACCCCTATAGCTTCGAATTAAACTGTTCCAAAAAGATGTATCTACATTAAATATCCCTGATTTGGTCCAGGATCAACAAAACACGGGAAATGTGTCAACTCTTTAGTTGACAGATACTACCCTCAATTAACTAAAGAATCTTTACCAGTGGTACTATTCCCGAATAACTAAAGAATCTTTACCAGTGGACCTGCAGTCGATGACAAAATAACTTTTCCAGTGCGGTACCTCCACTGGCATCTGTGTTGGTTGTCCCGTCCGTCTCTTGATGGATCGCATTTGTGAACATTTTAGAATATCCCCTCGTACTAATCGCCCGGTAACTCTATCCATATTCAGTTCCCACGTGGCTCATAACAAGAGCGAGGATCGTGCTAACACCGAAGGATATTTATAGTCATTATTACTGATGAACTGTATGACTTGAAAATTCTCGAATCACTTTACATTTAGACGGTAAAGTCAGCTCTCAATAGGACTTTAATTTCAAAACTGGTGTTTATAGCACTATAATTCATTCCACGCTGATTCTTTTTCACCATTATTCGGATTGTTGACTGCCCCCTCATTGCTGTACAGGCGATGTGTTCACCTACATTATTTGTTACACAGAGACAATTGTATTGCTAGTAAATCGGATAACACAAATGTTCCTACTAATTTTTATCAATGTCTGGATTACGACTCGTAGCGAACACAACACAACATTGGGTAATAGTGTTAACAATCCAACATTATAGAATCATGCGTCTTTGTGTCAATTTCGGGCACTCACGTCTGAATTCCTTCTGTAATTTAATCAATAGTTAAACATTACTGGAGATAGGAAGAATCGTATGAAATGATATCACCATTTCAACCCACTGGTACTAATTTTCGCGATTGATTCGGGGAAAGGTGAGTGCCAGAGATACTTATTTCTGTTCAATTCTATCGTATAACCCCTCAGTGCAATGGAGATTGATGATACAGGGAATTATCCATAAAAAATGAATTTAAATGTGCAATTTTGTACACCATTTTCACAAATATTCACTTATTCTTTCCTACTTCCATTGGTCAATTGGTTAACATCTTACTCTTGATGTAAACGATAATTACTAAATTGATTATTAAAAACTGCTGTATAGATAAATTAAACTGACGTTATTTATTTTATTTAGATAACCTGAACTGGCAGGTTCAATTTAGATAACCTGTGTCATGGAGTCCCAAACCATCTTCAGAGTGTGACTAATAAGATGACTGCACGCATTTCAAGTCTACAAGAAATCAATTACAGGTCAGAGAGCTATCAGAGAGCTATCAATTAACAATCGTTCATAAAGGGTCTTTGGTTTCTGTGAGGTAAAGGTCCACTCATCATTGGGTGTATAATTTATCTGACTTTTCCCGTATTCCATAAACTTTTCCAAGAACTCCAAAATATTCTTTGCATCTTGTCACCAGACATGCTCTATTGCTGTTTATCGCTGCGTGGGGGACTGCCCTGCCGTGTCAGGGACTGCCCTGCCGTGTTAGGACTGGAAATGAGGGGCTTGTATGCGGATCTGTTTATCTCGACCACCAATACATACTGCGTTCCGTTGCCGCCAAAATTTGCCATCTCACCAGCTTTCTAGAAACAACACGTTCTGGGGATTAGATCCAGGTTATCATTGCAAGTTATTGGGTAATCCACTTATTTGTACATTATTCATGAGTTTCATTTATTTATTCGGAATGTCTCTTTTGATGAGGGTGGATCATAGTAAAGTGTGCTGGATGAAGAGTCTCAGAGGCCTCTGACGTCATACCCGCCAGTGACCCACGACCTGATAACTATTCTTCGTCAGTGTACATCGTTATGGAGCGAGGCCAATCATTTTACTTTTTATTCCAGGACTTCACTTGACGTCGTTCTGTGCAGAAACATGAAATCCATCATTGACGTCGATTATCGTCGATGAAGACATCCTGTCCAGGTTATTCATCTTGTATACACCAATCGGTTTATAATGCCGTCGTACCGGTGAGCTGTTGCAATCCAGAAACCTCCTTCTCATATGACGTAAAAAGAATGTGCTATCTCAACATAAGAGGTTGTCTGTGACACCTGCCGATATATTTTACGAGATTTTCGTAGGTTAAACTACGGAAGTCGGTGACGCTCAAGTGGGGATGCTCAATTATGGTCGGAAATCTTTTCTCACCTCCGCTCAAAACTGACGACATACACACAAGTAGCCACTTTGATATTATTAATTTTGTCGTCCAACCCAGAGTCACTTCGATATAACCCTTAACTGAATAGCACGCTCTAATTGGGCAAGCAATGAACCTATTTATGCTTGAAACGAACTTAGTTCCAATACTATTTAAAATTATTCCCCCTGGCCTAAATTATTCGCTCCGATAATAAATAAAACACCCCAAATCTGCCTATAATTGAATTTTACATCCCTTTATAACCTGCTATCAATGGTTGGAGATGAAAAAGTCATATGTTCTATCGTACAGTTGCATGAGCGGTTTCTAACAAAGCAGGTAAGGGCATCTTTATATGAAATTTATGAGATATTCCCGTTCAATTCTCAATAACCTTCCACTGATTCTGTCTTCATTCTACGACGGTTTGGCATATTATGGAGAACTTAAAAAAACATACACAGAGCAAGAATTACAGATGTCCCAAACGTGATATGAAGACCCCTGACTATTCCAGTGGCTCGTTGCCCCCGCAGCAACAGACGTTAGGAAGAGTACTGTGAATACTCGACTGCCGGTCACCGCTTGGTAGATCGTTTGCTGATGCTCGAGTCAATTCAAAAATTGCTATTCCTTTCAGGGTCTAAAAATGGCGCTGCGACAGTAGCTCAATAAGTACGCCATCACACAAGAACTCTTCACCTCACAAATAGTTCGTCTTAGAAAACACTTCCCACCATCAGGGGAAATACTGCATTTGTTTGACGGTCTAAGACCAACCACTGTCTTACGCACATCAACCAGACCTCGTGACTAACAGCGAAATTGATGAAGACAGCATTTCCCTCTTTTCAGACAATGCCTGTGCACAAAACGCTGGACGTAATTTCAAGATACATCATTTCTTGACTGAGTAAATTAAAATTTTATTATAAAAATTCCTTCGAATAATATAAGTGTTAAATCCATATAACTATTTTCTTGTGATCTGATGATATAATATATCCATTAATCCAGACCGTTGCTGATTTATTGCCTCACAAGAATAAAAATTCATGATCCATTATCCGTCTTTCACAAAAATAAAATTCATTATTCTGCAGTTTGTTCCTATGACCAACTAAATCATTATTCTGCAGTCTGTTCCTATGACCAACTAAATCATTATTCTGCAGTCTGTTCCTATGACCAACTAATTCATTATTCTGCAGTCTGTTCCTATGACCAACTAAATCATTATTCTGCAGTCTGTTCCTATGACCAACTAAATCATTATTCTGCAGTCTGTTCCTATGACCGACTAATTCATTATTCTGCAGTCTGTTCTTATGACCAACTAAAACAGTATTCTGCAGTCTGTTCCTATGACCAACTAAATCATTATTCTGCAGTCTGTTCTTATGACCAACTAAAACAGTATTCTGCAGTCTGTTCCTATGACCAACTTTGAATTGACAAAAATGTCTACATTTTAGTTTAGTCTCCGATGAGAGTTTATTTGACAACACTGCATTTTTGAATACTTGAACGATAAAGAAAACTAACAGTACGGCTTTTTTCTCGACTTCAGGTTTTTGAAAACATGAGGCTGCGCGATGGTTCTTCCTTCTGGGTACTATCTTAATGTTTATTTGACGAGGATATGATGCGGCGCGATGGGTTTTCCCTCTGGTTACTATCTTAAGGTTTATTTTTACAAGGAAATAAAGCTGCACGATGGTTTTTCCTTCTGGGTACTATCTTAAGGTTTATTTGATGAGACATGAAACAGTGCGACAGTTCTTCTTTGGGTTTATTTAACGAGAGCATTTAGCTGCGCGATGGTTCTTCATCTGGTTAGTGCGTTTCGATTTTGTTTCCTTGGAATTATCATACACTGTTGCTGGATATTGTGACAACAATCCTATGACACATAGCTGAATGAAAATTATGAAATGTTTACTAACATATCCAAAATATTATATGTCCTTTGCGAGATCTAATCATCTACGACACTTATATTACCCAGGCGATTTACACGAGGGTGGGTCTACTCTATCAAAGATGGACCAATTGGAATCTACGATTACATATGAGAGTTAACGACTATCGCGGATATTACAAATTACCGTGAGGATACATTCATCTATTACTACTAAACAACAAATTGTCCAAAATTATCATCTAGTACCAGGCGGAATAGATCCTTGCATTATCAACATGGAAATGCAAATGTTTCATTCCAGTTAAGATCTAATGATAAAGCAACTTTAGAAGAACTGAAGTAGACGCACTAGAAGTGTCACTAATTATTGACAGTTTGACAATTATGGGACTGAATTAGAAAAAAATACATTTGGAACTTTAGAGAAAGTGTTATGTGTTTCATAGAAAACATCTAAGTACAGAATTCCACCCATTGAAAAGAGATACATGGTGCATTGGATTCTCTCGTCCCTCTGTATATGTTGAGATGAACATATTTGTCCATACTATGTTGACACAAAAATTAATGATAAAGAAATACTACAAGAAGCATCGTCTACGCTGAGTACAACATGTTATTAAAATTGAAATCGTACAGTCTGTTTTTGGAATTCAAAGTTCCCTAAAACTATTTTGCATGCATCCATATACAAATATTTATAGAAGAGGCCACCAGTGAAAAATCACAGATTAGGTTAGGAATTGCTTATACAATGAGGAAATACGCCAAAGCCAACATCATGTTATACAAGTTTACAAAAATCGGCTCGGGTACAGGAAAGCGTTCGTAGATCAGGCCAATCATTTACGCAAACAGTGAAAGCATCGGCGTCTGGTCTAACTGAGTGAAGTAAGTACAAAAGGAACTGGCGGCGGCTTGGAAACATCTCGAACTAGGAGAGGAACGACAGATTAATTGTGAGTGTTTGAAGTCTTGTATTGGCTATGCCGACCAAATGTTCTCTACCTCGGAATGAACGGTCAGCGTTGAAGAAATAGGGAGTGTTTGGAGCCGTCAATCTTGAATTGGTCGACGAACGTTAGGTAAAAGGTGAGTGCTCAGAGTATTATCTCGAACTGAGTCAGGAAAGTTAGGATATGTTGGGTTGGATTAAAAAAAATATGGATATAGCGAGGGTTAAGAGTTTTTATTCGAATTGGGGAAGAACCGTTTGGGAAATCTTGAGTCTCAGCGCTTTGACTCGAATAGGGTGAGGGACATAGGAAAATTATGAGGGCTCAGAGTCTTATCTCGAATTAGGTGAGGAAAGTTAGGGAAATGTTGATTTCTCAGTGTCATAACTGAAATTGGGGGAGGAACGCTAGGGAAGTTTTGAGTACACAGAGTCCTAACTGATTCCGAGTGGGAACATTCGAAAAATGATGAGGGCTCAGAGTACAAACTCGAATTAGGTGAGAAAAGCTTGGGAAATTTTGAGTTTTCAAATTTCTAACTCAATTCCAGTGAGTAAAAGTTAGGTAAATACTGAAGGCTCGGTGAGCTAATACAAATAGGGTGAGGCCCGTTAGGGAAAATGTGAGGGCAGAAAGTCTTGACTAGAATTGGTGAAGAAACATTGGAACATGATGAAGGCTCAGAAAACGATCTGGAATTAGGGGAAAAAGTTAGGGAATGTTTATTTCTCACAGTCCTAACTCGAGTTGAGTGAGAAACGTAAGGGAATAAAGAGTTCGGAGTCCTATCTTGGGTGTCGCGAGGAACGCTGGCGAAATGATTTGTGCGTACACTGACTTGTTTGATGAGGAGAGGGACAGTGCGAGATCGTTAGTGCTCAGGCTGCTGAGCACAATGAGCCTTGAGTTTAAGAGACAGCGAATGTTCCCTGTCAAGATTGAGTTAGGATCACGTGAGAAATTATTTTGAATTTGGTATGCTGGAATATGTTCTTGAACAAACTTCATAAACCAAATTTTACCGAGTAATACTGTGAAGTTAAATAGTATTTAAAATGACAAATTTTCTATTGAGTTTTCAGATAACTACAGCGTCGGACATATATTTATTAAATGCAAAATGTCATATCCTATTTGCATGCTTTGCATACGCTACATACGCCAGAAAATATAGTATTATTGCGTTGTATCTTTGATATCCCTACATGGAGATTGCACGTTTTTAAGTATGTATAATCAGATAGACCTAGACCTAGAGGAAACATCCATGTGCTTACGCATACTTAAAACCGAAAATCTCCATTTAGGGATAACGGGATCAAAAGGTAAAAGACCTTATTTCTGGTGTCAATAGTACCAAAACGACCCTATTTCTGGTGTCTATAGTACCAAAACGACCCTGTTTCTGGTGTCTAGAGTACCAAAACGACCCTATTTCAGGTGTCCAGAGTACCATGCATA
This sequence comes from Gammarus roeselii, assembly GCA_016164225.1. NCBI lineage: Eukaryota > Metazoa > Arthropoda > Malacostraca > Amphipoda > Gammaridae > Gammarus > Gammarus roeselii. The sequence goes on along the minus strand of SDVV010018966.1, from coordinate 5,660 downwards.
AGCATAGCAAAATAATTACTACAAATCTATTTTTAATTGCTTGAAACATAATTCTATCCCAGAATCTAATGATGTGATCGATTCTGAAGAGCACATTCTCTATAATTTTAGTAATCTGGACATCTCATGTGTTGACTGCAAATTCAAGACGAAACACCTGTGACATTTGTTGTAGACCAAATGTACTCAGAAACGAACCTTGTTTATTTTTCCTTTAAATTGTTGAGTTATCAGAGAAGCAAAAAAAAAAAAGATAGCAAATTGGGAACAGGAAAAAATATATTTTTAGGTGGTTCAAGAATTAGGCGTTTTAATCCAATTACGGAAAGTGAAAGGTTTGTTGTCATGTTCCAAAATTTTGCTCTGTCAAACTCTTAAACATAGAATTATTTCATTGCCTAAGACCCTGTATATATGGACCTTGGAAAGAATTTATGTTCACATCGCTTCCACACATAATATAGATTAGGTTTTCAACTACAAATAAAGACAGCAATAAAGACAGCAATAAAGACAGCAAGGTTGGCTTGTAAAATCACAGGTGAAGATTGAGCAGCAAACTTTATATAAACCTTTAGACAAGGCATAAGAATTGAATGTTTCCTCTCTATTGTTTCTGGAAGAATATTCTGACGTTTGTGAAACATATTTTGCTACTGACAAGCCAATCAGAATGAAGGATTGTAAATTTCTATGCCGACAGCGCTTTTCAACCTCTTGCCATTCTCTGATTGGTTGATCGACAGGAGACGGCATCTCAGATGAGTGCCTATCATGAAAATAGCATCGTGGTTACATTATGGGTGTAGTATACGTAAACAAGTTATCAATTCCCCTCACCAACGTTTCATATATAATAGCAAACTTGGATGGGGCTTTACACGTACACAAACCCAGAAATGGGGACTGTCAACAGGTGTGCTTTGCTCACATTGCAAATACTCAAAAAAGTGTATTGTTGTCTCCAAGAAAATGGGCATGATACTCCTCGCCATATGGAAATGAGGCTACGATACGTAAAATGTGTAGAAAGAAACCATTCCTCCTGAATGTCAGTTGCTATTTATTGTCTGTTGGTGTAATAGTCTGTTAACGATCGATCGTTGATAATGCGAATTTCAAGGTGGTTCAATTGCGACGTGCTGTACGAACGACGGGTGCTGGGTTATGACTTTAGCGTAGGTTATTGCCGTTGTTTAAATCCAACTTGTCAGGTTTAATCGAGGGGCACTGTACTCAGTGAAAGGTTACGGGGCAAAGATTATCGTCAAGTATCGAAGGGCACTGTACTCAGTGAAAGGTTACGAGGCAAAGATTATCGTCAAGTATCGAGGGGCACTGTACTCAGTGAAAGGTTACGAGGCAAAGATTATCGTCAAGTATCGAGGGGCACTGTACTCATTGAAAGGTTACGGGGCAAAGATTATCGTCAAGTATCGAGGGGCACTGTACTCAGTGAAAGGTTACGGGGCAATGACTACTGTTAAGTATTGGGGGCACTGTACTCAGTGAAAGGATACGGGGCAAAAATTACTGGTAAGTATCGAGGGGCACTGTACTCAGTGAAAGGTTACGGGGCAATGACTACTGTTAAGTATCGAGGGGCACTGTACTCAGAGAAAGGTTACGGGGCAATGACTACTGTTAAGTATCGGGGGCACTGTACTCAGTGAAAGGATACGGGGCAAAGATTACTGGTAAGTATCGAGGGGCACTGTACTCAGAGAAAGGTTACGGGGCAAAGATTATCGTCAAGTATCGAGGGGCACTGTACTCAGTGAAAGGTTACGGGGCAATGACTACTGTTAAGTATCGGGGGCACTGTACTCAGTGAAAAGTTCCGGGGCAAAGATTACTGTTACGTATCGAGGGGCACTGTACTGTGTTAGGTTACATAGAATGGCCATTGTTACGTATCAAATGATATTAGTCTGCATTAGCTTTTCATCTACGTATTTTCCAGATGGGGCTGCAAGTGATGATCAAGTTTCGTCTACGTTATGCAGATGACAACACAGTTACAAATTGAGGTATAAATGGTCTATGTTCACTTTGGGTTCGACTTTACACTGCTACCTTCATTTGCTGTCGTGGTTGAATGTTTCTGTGCGACGGACTAAACCGGTTGAGAAAATATACAATTGGAAAAAACTGAAACCAGATGTTTGTCTCTATCGAGTTAGGCGAGGTGAAACTGGATGAGCCAAAATACCACACCTACTGAAACAAAATGAAGTTTCTTTATGATTCAAGTTTAACATAAACCTAAAATGATATTCTTTGCTATGCTTAATAAAATATTTAACATATCTATTAACATATATTCTTTATCAGACATTCTTTTTCAACACAAATTGTATAATAATTCTTGACCTTTTTTTCTTGGATTCACTTTAGGTACTCGAGGTCTCATACGAGTTTGAGTATACGTAGTTTTCTTATCAAAAAAGTGATATTCTTGTTCTTGATTCCTCGTGCGCAGATTGCCAAAAAATTAATGAGCGTTATTTCAGTTTTTATGTCAACGAAAGTTAAATCATTGGTGCAATTAGGCTCACACTACAACATATCGGACGGTGGTTGAATTCACTTGCCACATGAAGTTTATTAAAAAAATATATGACAAAAACTCAGGTCTCAAAAGCCCCCTGCACGCACAGATCAGGTCTCAGATAGCCCCTTGCATGCACAGATCCGACCTCAAATAACCACCTGCATGCACAGATCAGACCTCAAATAGCCCCTTGCATGCACATATCCGACCTCAAATAGCCACCTGCATGCACAGATCAGACCTCAAATAGCCACCTGCATGCACAGATCAGACCTCAAATAGCCACCTGCATGCACAGATCAGACCTCAAATAGCCACCTGCATGCACAGATGATGCGTGTCTTGTGGTATTAGTTCCAGAAAGGGTATTGTATCTTAACAGTAGCTACTGTTCAAAACAATGAAACGTTTCAAAATGCATTACACTTGTGATACATCAGTGTTCAATTTTTGGATCTAAAGCAAATGGAATAAGTGTGATTATTGTATTAAGATACACGCGAAAGAGTTGAATAATGCAAATAGTAAATCGTTATTTTCAAAATAAATAAGGCTAGATATGTTCGAGAAAATTATAGGATCGCTACTGATATATAATCATTCTACCTTTGAATTTCTCTTCATTTCTCTTAACATGAATGACTTAATACCACCCAAAATGACGCTTTATGAGACGATGACTTGTAACCCATTTATTTGCAGCTTCATGAGACGTTTCTTCAATCGCTGTCCAATGTTCAATGTTCCCTCTCACACCATGCCGCAGATATCTACATTTCAATTCGAAAACCTGTCTTCTGAAAACGACTGTGTTTGGGGTTCCTCATTGTCATCATCTCAAGAAATGTTTTTTCCGTAGTAGTGGGTCTTCAAGGAAATCATAATGAGAAAGAAAGGAGTGAATATTTAATTTTATATTTCATATATGTATTCAAATAAATATACACAATAAAAGCATATGGAAACAATAAATATCTAGATAAAATAGCAAAAATAAACGTTAAGGTCCGGAGTCGTATGTTCTGTTGGTTCGAAACGTATACATACACATGACAATAATAAAAAAGAATTAAATTAAACAAAATTCGTATAACGGCTATTCCAATAATTTGACGAATGAACTTGGGCAATAAACGAATGGTTTCTCGTTGAGTAGACAAACTCAAAAGAAATGGTATACTGTAGCAAAGGAAATGGTTTACCGTAGCAAAGGAAATGGTTTACTGTAGCAAAGGAAATGGTTTACTGTAGCAAAGGAAATGATATAATGTTGCAAAGGAAATGGTTTACAGTAGCAAAGGAAATGGTTTACCGTAGCAAAGTGAATGGTTTACTGTAGCAAAGAGAATGGTTCACGGGAGCAAAGGAACAGGTTTTCTGTAGCAAAGAAAATGGTTTACTTTAGCAAAGGAAATGGTTTACTGTAGCATAGAAAATGGTATACTCAAACAAGCAAAGACTCAGTCAGAAATTAAGTGCTTATCATCGTCGGGGGACTGCCGGCCAAAGTTAGCCTGTTTTTGATTTATGTCTGGGATTAACTGAGAACACCTGCGTTTGCTGTGTAAGAGGTATGTGACGTCAGTGATTGGTTTTGTAAGAGGTATGTGGCGTCAATGATTGGTTTCGTAAGAGGTATGTGGCTCAGTGATTGGTTTCGGAAGAGATATGTGGCGTCAGTGATTGGTTTCGAAAGAGGTATGTGGCGTTAGTGAATAGTTTCGTAAGAGGTATGTGACGTCAGTGATTGGTTTCGTTAGAGGTATGTGGCGTCAATGATTGGTTTTGTAAGAGGTATGTGGCGTCAATGATTGGTTTTGTAAGAGGTATGTGGCGTTAGTGAATGGTTTCGTAAGAGGTATGTGGCGTTAGTGAATGGTTTCGTAAGAGGTATGTGGCGTCAGTGATTGGTTTCGTTAGAGGTATGTGGCGTCAGTGATTGGTATCGTAAAAGGTGTGTAACGATAGGCCTCAGAGATTTTTATTCACTGTGAGTATTTGAGAATAGAGGAAATGGATACCAGCTATTGGCTTATCAACCCTGACAATAAAAGGTATTAACTACGTTAGTAATGTCAAAGTTACGTGCTGGGAATCAGACATTCTGTTCGTATTGCCATGTCCAAGATGACCGTGTACGGTGTGATGGGCGCGACCGGCTTCAGATTATAATAGCGTTTAAATTTTTATTCGTTTCTTCCATATCATATGATGCGGGCAGCTCAGGTTGGGCGACGCGGCTATGCTAGGTTGGGTGATGCGAGTAGCTCAGGTTAGGCGACGTGGCTATGTTAGGTTGGGTGATGCGAGTAGCTAGGTTAGGCGACGTGGCTATGTTAGGTTGGGTGATGCGGGCAGCTCAGGTTGGGCGACGTGGCTAGGTTAGGCTGGGTGATGCGGGCAGCTCAGGTTGGGTGACGGTGCTATGTTAGGTTGGGTGATGCGGGCAGCTCAGGTTGGGCGACGTGACTATGTTAAGTTGGGTGATGCGGGCAGCTCAGGTTGGAGGACGTGATGCGGGCAGCTCAGGTTGGGCGACGTGATGCGGGCAGCTCAGGTTGGGTGACATGGCTATGTTAGGTTGAGTGATTTGGGCAGCTAAGGTTGGGCGACGTGGCTATGTTAGGTTGGATGATGCGGGCAGCTCAGGTTGGGCGACGCGACCTATGCTAGGTTGGGTGATGAGGGCAGCTAAGTTTGGGCAACGTGGCTATGTTAAGTTGGGTGATGTGGGCAGCTCAGGTTGGGCGACGTGGTTATGTTAGGTTGGGTGATGCGAGCAGCCTAGGTTGGGCGACGTGGCTATGTTAGGTTGGGTGATGTGGGAATCTCAGGTTGGACGACGTGACTATGTTAAATTGGGTGATGCGGGCAGCTAAGGTTGAGCGATGCGACTATGTTAGGCTGGGGGGGGGATGCGGGCAGCTCAGGTTGGGCGATATGGAGAGCTCAGGCTGGTTGATGTGGACAACGCAGGCTAGTTGAGGTGAGCCAACTTCATTTGGAATATCTTGGCAGCTCGGGTTTTGAGATGTAGATAGCTCAGGAAGGATGAGATTGTTAGTTCAGTTTGGGCGCTATATATGTCTCTCTCTCTCTATGTATA